>CM038713.1:10376145-10393645 GCA_021613375.1 Megaleporinus macrocephalus | reverse complement strand
AAAGAGAGAGAGAGAGAGAGAGAGAGGGAGTGTGTACCATCTTATATAGTGTCCAAAAGTAACCAGACAGCCATTCTCATGGTAAATTTGGCCACTTTCAGGTCACCCAATACTGATACAGCTTGTAGAAATTACATAGAAAAGCACTGACCAATAGAATCGCGTGTTCTGCAGCAGCCGTACCCAATGGCAAGTGCCCACCAACATTAGACTGAAGCAGTGAAACTGTGTTCTCTTTTTTTTACGATGGAGCTCCATCCAGTGTCTTCAGGGATAAACTGATTATCGCTGACCTCACTAATGCTCTTGTAGCTGCCATCAAATTCTCACAGCAATGTTCCAAAGCCTTGCCAGAAGAGTAGAAGTTGTTATTGGAGCACAGAGGGACAAACTCCCCGTTAATGTTCTTCATTTCAGGATGAATCGCTGGACATCTACAAAAGCTTTGCATGGTCCCTCAGTCTGTTAACAGATTTCTCAAGAAAAGCAAAGCTGACTCTGATTAGAGGACGGAGAGAAAGAGACGGAGGCGGAGGAAGACAGCGAGCGTTTGAGAAAGGAGAGAAGGAGGAATAAGTGAAAGAGGAGAGTGTGTAGATGTTTAAACACTGTCTCAGGTTGTGGAAAAGCTGAGCTCTGTTATAGAGCCGCAGCATGTGGGAATACTTACAGGTCAGTGTGCGTGTGAGGGATATTCACCAGGTCACTCGCTGCTGTGGAGGAAAGTAATGTGATCAGGTGATCTCTTTAATCCACTCACTGGAGTTCAGTCACTGACACATATAAACGAATGACACATTTCATAGAACATAAGGTTAGTCAGAAATCGCCTACTAATCAGTAGGTACTAGATTAGAGTCAGTACGTACTGCTGGAGCGGCAGACTAGTAGGTCATTTCAGTAGGTGAGTTTTAGTACCACACAAGCTCAGACGTACTACGTCCACCATATTGCCAGCGTCCTGTGACACAAGACGTCAGACCACCACCGTAAAAGTCCTGCTATTCATTTAAAAGCTTGTTTACTGACAGATTTAGATCTTTTACTGACACTGATCTGTGTCGAGCTGTAGCTCAGAGAAGATGAAACGGGAGGAATGTAATTATTGTTTATCTCAGCAGTAGCGCTAACTTCAGTAGCGGCAGTTCACTAGCAGTAGCTACGTACACACAGCCAACGTTCAGCTTTACACCGTTTATTTACTCCACTCTGAATTCATCCGCGGCTCCAGGTGAATCATGGGATACACAGTGTGCTGTGTTCACCTACATAAACATGACCGCTGATTCAATAGGTCATCCGGGTACCGTTCACCTACTACTCAATACCTACTGAATATTCGGACATACTAGCCGCACTCGCCTACTGATTTACTACTGAGTATTCAGACAAACTAGCCGCGCTCGCCTACTGATTTCACTACTGAGTATTCAGACATACTAGCCGCGCTCACCTACTGATTTCACTACTGAGTATTCAGACATACTAGCCGCGCTCGCCTACTGATTTACTACTGAGTATTCAGACATACTAGCCGCGCTCGCCTACTGATTTACTACTGAGTATTCAGACATACTAGCCGCGCTCGCCTACTGATTTACTACTGAGTATTCAGACATACTAGCCGCGCTCGCCTACTGATTTCACTACTGAGTATTCACACATACTAGCCGCGCTCGCCTACTGATTTACTACTGAGTATTCAGACATACTAGCCGCGCTCGCCTACTGATTTACTACTGAGTATTCAGACATACTAGCCGCGCTCGCCTACTGATTTCACTACTGAGTATTCACACATACTAGCCGCGCTCGCCTACTGATTTCACTACTGAGTATTCAGACATACTAGCCGCGCTCGCCTACTGATTTCACTACTGAGTATTCAGACATACTAGCCGCGCTCGCCTACTGATTTCACTACTGAGTATTCAGACATACTAGCCGCGCTCACCTACTGATTTCACTACTGAGTATTCAGACATACTAGCCGCGCTCGCCTACTGATTTACTACTGAGTATTCAGACATACTAGCCGCGCTCGCCTACTGATTTCACTACTGAGTATTCACACATACTAGCCGCGCTCGCCTACTGATTTACTACTGAGTATTCAGACATACTAGCCGCGCTCGCCTACTGATTTACTACTGAGTATTCAGACATACTAGCCGCGCTCGCCTACTGATTTCACTACTGAGTATTCACACATACTAGCCGCGCTCGCCTACTGATTTCACTACTGAGTATTCAGACATACTAGCCGCGCTCGCCTACTGATTTCACTACTGAGTATTCAGACATACTAGCCGCGCTCGCCTACTGATTTCTCTACTGAGTATTCAGACATACTAGCCGCGCTCGCCTACTGATTTCACTACTGAGTATTCAGACATACTAGCCGCGCTCGCCTACTGATTTCTCTACTGAGTATTCAGACATACTAGCCGCGCTCGCCTACTGATTTCACTACTGAGTATTCAGACATACTAGCCGCGCTCGCCTACTGATTTACTACTGAGTATTCAGACATACTAGCCGCGCTCGCCTACTGATTTCACCTGCAGTTGGTTAAAAGTGAAAACTTTATGTTTGTTCTGAGGCTGCATGATGAAATCAGAGCTGTATCTGTATCGGCCGATATTAATGAAACATCAGCATCAACAGATGTTCAGATTTGACCAGAATATTTCAAACTGATAATTCATAATCCTGCTGCAGGAAAGGCTTATTCGACTGACATGCAAAACGTCCAGTCACAAGCCTGCATTTGCATAAAGTTAGTACGACACGAGGAAGCAGAGTGATCATGTGCGTCAGGGGTTTGATGAGTCAGGAATATATTGTCACCTCTTGCATAGTTAAAACACTGTATGGCATGTTTGGCTATGGTTCATGTAAATTAGCTAAATTAATAAATGAATGATTCAATTGAAAAAGGCATTTCTATTGGTCCATTCATCATGACATGTTTTTCCTTGGACAGCGATGATATGCTCACTCTGTCTGCACTGCTGCTCTGAGAACCATCTGATTCTACCATGTGTTACAATCAACTAAAATAATTTGGCCTAATTACTGTTTTTTCGACTGATTGCAGGCGTGTGTTTAATGGTGTAATGAAGTTCACTGCCAAGTAGAGTAAGTTGGCGCTAATGCTAAGTAGGTTAGCCTGTCACCCAGCCAAAGACTTCCGGCTCTCAGTGGTGCCTTACACTGTCTTTCTGTCTGTCTGGCTTCCTTATCATTAGACTCGCATCCTACAAACCAGCATAGTTGACCAGTAACAAGGTCAAACCCAATCAGTAACGTCTAAAGCTAGACAACTGTCTTATCGCTATTAGCCTGGCTCGGGTGTCGGCAACTCAAATGTTAAAGAAAAGCCTCTTTATCCCATTCAACCAAAATCAAACCACCTTTGAAGCCACAATGTTTTATGTCCATTTTATTGGTGTTACATTTTAATATCTTGACTGTAAATATGTCCCAGTGAAGGAATAAGTATAATATAATATAATATAATATAATATAATATAATATAATATAATATAATATAATATAATATAATATAATATAATATAATATTGTAATGTTTATTGATGTGACATCTTGCCTTTATATACATGTCGCAATGTGAGCTAATGTATTAATATAAGCTTATAATATAATATAATATAATATAATATAATATAATATAATATAATATAATATAATATAATATAGTAAGATTTTCAGACAAACCTAATTCTGGATTATCCATTTTCATTTGTGTGATATTTTAACACCTTGTCCCAGTGTGTGTTAATTTATTTATAAATATAATTTAAAAAATATAATATTATAACATGTTCAGAAAATTATGGATTATCCATTTTATTGGTGTGAAATTTTAACATCTTGTCCCAGCGTGACTCTTTGACTGATGGGCGTTTTTATGTATATTTTAAATTAAGAGTGCTCTGTTAGTTCCTTCCCTCCATGCGAGTCGAGGCTGGAGGCAGAGACTTTAATAAAGCCTACAGTCTGTACGGAAACCATGTCTCCTCCTTAAACAGCGGTAAACACTACAATACAAACCAAAACACAGACATACTCTGCGCCAAGCTTCAGCCCAGCTCTTCATATGCTGTGTCTGAAATCACCTACTTAGACAGTGCATATTAAACTGGACCCAGTGGTCACTGCTGGACCAGAATGTAACCGCCGCATTATTAAATTATTAAATTTTTATAAATAAACACTGACATTCTGTGATGTTTTGGTGGTTGGTGTGGTTTCATCACGGTTTAAGCACAGCAGGAACCAGCTGGAATGCATATACATTTATATTAATTTGTTCATTCGTCTCTAAATTCTCAGTGTTTGTCTTGAGTCTTTCTCTACTCTGACAGTTGGTTGGCTACGATCGTTAGCTAGGTGAGATTGTTGTCTGCTTCGCTGTGTAACCAAAGGTCTGGCGGGTTAAAGGTCAGTGATTTAGCAGTTACACAATAATTTCAGTGGTTAAGACGGTCTATTTTTTTATACTCTGCAGAACCTTGTGTTGAAGCGCCCAGCAAAGCTTTATTTTACTGTCAAGGAAATTTTAAAATGTCCACAAGGGGGCAGTAACAAAGCCGCATGTTGGCGATCCAGACCTAGACTAACATTTACTAGCCAGTAACAGGAAAAGACTAAACAGAGGTCAGCAGTGAAGTGGAGGTGCTGTGGGGGGTAGCATGCTGTGTCCCAAGGCCAGTTATATTTGACACTATATTAGTGTTCCAGTTGACCAATTTAGTTCCTCAGAAAGTTGTGACGTCAGCTGACAGTGTTGTCATAACGTTGTCAGTATGTCATCACAACCTCCTAGAATTCTTCATACGTTCCACTATATCTGCATTGAATTCCATGGAATTTGCTAACAGACAGTTACATTTCCATAAAACAACATTATTTACGTTTAGACAACGTAAAATGCTCCACCTTTTGACAACATGGCAGAAACATTCTAATAAAGTAGACGACATTGTCACAATGTTGTGTGTTTTCTGGGATGCTGAAGCTTTATATTTGGCAGCTTTTTTTTTTTCAATTGTATTTTCCAGTTCTACCTTAAATTTGTGCACCAAAAAAATATTAGTACAAGCTTAACTTAACAGTAATAGCATGCTGTGTTCCACCAAGCTGCAGAACCTGTTCATGATGCAAAGACGAGTTTTAAGTAGAGATGGACCGATCAGCGTTTTTTGAGTCCGATTCCGATCGCCGATCATCTTTCAGTGCGATCGGCTGATAGCCGATACCAATAGAGGGCAGTGCTATATGCCACGGCAGGGCTACAAGTATTAATTTTAGCACAAGTAAGTCATGAAACATGGTCTAAACTGGTTTCTTACCATTTTTAACCAGCTCACATGAAACAGCATAATATTTTTAACAAAATTAACAGTAAATAAACAAAGTAAATCAAACAAATATCCCCAAATACTGCAATCATTACATTTAGACCCTTAATTTAAAACTAAAAAAGCTAATTAAATAAATGCAGTAAAAACTGCAGTCAATAAACACAGACTCTGTTATTTTAAACGACAATCTGTAATCATTAAATGTAGATCTTGAATTGTAGCTGCTGTTCTGTTAGTACCGGTCAGATCTGGTCTGTATGGTGTTCTGGGTTGTTTGTTTTGTGTTAGCTGTGTGTTCTAGCTCTGCTGTTTACTGATACTCACTGTATTCAGCTGCGTGCAGTGCTGTATCAGATTAATAGAGTTAAATGTCTTTGGTTCCCATGAGACACGCTGATTTTACACATTTTAAAAACATCCTGGATGCATGATTTCTATAAGGGCATGCTTTTCTCGCAACGCTGCTGCTTCAGTCAGTCTGTGGAAAATGAAAGGGTGTGTATTTCCACCTAGTGGTTCACATAGGAATTGCAGAGAGGGGGTTCTCCTCTTTCTGGATGAAACGCTAGCTGGAAATACAAAAATTAGGCTCATTTGTTTAACGCCATCGATCGGCTCTGGAGATCGGCTTAATTGGAGAAATATCGGCTGATCACTGATCACATATTTTGATTAAAAATCAGCTGATACCGATACATAGCCGATCGATTCTTCCATCTCTAGTTTTAAGTGTGTAAATTAACATTATCTATGCTTATTTGTGGCATATCAGTATAATCGCTTTGACAAAACTCATACCTGATAAACAATTTCGGCTGGTATGTCATCCATAATCGTCCCCACCGCTACAAGACCAGGTGAAATCAGGGCAGGCAGATGAGTAGGCCGGCTACAGTCAGTTATATAGACACGTTTAAGAGGCTGTGTTTAAAACAGACACAGAAATGAATGAATATAGTGGGGTTGTGCTAAATATGCAAATATAATCTCTGATGCTGTTATAGTAGTATTATAATAACTCCTGTGTTTGTGGCCTATATTGTATTGTATGTGAGAGAGAGAGAGAGAGAGAGAGAGAGAGAGAGGGACAGTGCTGAGTAGCTGAAAGGAAGAGATGTTCCAGAGAAGAGATAAGCTGGGACAGGCTGACTCAATAGCACGCAGCCTCTTTATGTACAGACGGATGTTCTGTCGTGCTCAGACAGCGACCGCACATCTCTAGCTTTGTGTGTGTGGAGGGTGAGGCGTGTACACTCTGCTGTTTGTGTCCTATGGGTGTGCTCGGTACAGCGTTTAGTGAACACGGCTGGTTCACTGCTACAGCTCCAGCAGCCATGTTTGCGTAGCCCTAATCAGAAACGTTCTCGTTTTATTTTTAGCATCACCGCAGGCTGCCCCTTTCTTTGGGCAGTTATTTCTGGACGCGCTCACCGAGAGACGAAATCTCCAGCAAAACGACACGAGAATTAGAAAACAGTGACATTTCAGAGCTGTTGGGATGAAGGACACTGCAGTAGACTTTAGATATACAAAACATCAGACCAGCCAAGAACATGGAACAGTTTAACCGGGCAGTGAGTTGAGTTTCTCTGTAAATACAGGGTTTGTGTTCGGTTGCAGAAGCACCATATAGGATTAGACTACATATAAATACATACAAATGGGGTTTTGCTTATGATGAGACCAACGTTGGAATAAACACAGATAAACATTGCTGTGTTTGTCCTTAAACTATATCGTCGGTGTTCAAAAACAAAAAGTCTCTGGAGAGACCAAAAACCTATCTTTACTTTTGATGCAAGTCAATATAGAGAGGTTTCTGGAGTGATTTTGGAGAATTTCTAATGGTCTATTCGTCATCAATCTTTTACAGGATTTAAAGAGTGGCTGTTGTGTTTAAATTATATATATATACACTACCGCTCAAAAGTTTGGTATCACAGTGAAATGTTCTTGTTTTAATGGAGTATCTTCTTCCTTAACACAACAATGGACTGACGGGTCTCTAAAGAAAGTTGTTTCTTTCTGGTCATTTTGAGTCGGTCAGCAAGTCATCAACTGCTGATGCTTCAGATACTAAACTAACCTAGAATGTTGTTCTCCCTTTTATACTCACTTATTAGTAGAATGTTTTTCAGCTGTTCATCACAATTGAGTAAGAGTGTCCTAACAACCAATTAGTCCAATAACATCCTTAACTTGGATTGGTGGCCGTACCAGGAGATTTAGACAGAGGACTGAGAATTACTGATAATAGAACTATATGCAAAATAAGCCTCTATACAAAAATAGACTTTAATACAAACATTTTTATTCTTTAAAAATCATCTGATACACTTACATTAATTGTGAAATGGACAATATTGTTTGTGAATTGCATGAAAATGGCATGAAATGAAATTCTAAAGTGATCCTAAACTTTTGAGCAGTAGTGCATATACTTTTATAGGGGAAGGATATAAACAGGGAATGGAATCCAACATGTACGTATAGGTCATACAAGAAATCGACAAAATCTTACATTCCCCCCTCCCTTACAGCCTTACCCGAACAAACAAAAAAACAAATAAGCAAAAATAAATAAATAAATAAATAATAATAACAACACTAACAACAACAACAAAAATACAAAGACAGTCTTTAGTTTGAATGTAAGTCAATGGAATCAGAATTTTTTCCAAGCGGTTTTGGAGCATTCGTCCATTCATCATAAAATTTTCACACAATTATAATTACAATAATACAAGATATGTAAGAATTATAAACGAATTAATAGCCATTTAACCAATCCCACCCACCCAGAGAGAGAGAGAGAGAGAGAGAGAGAGAGAGAGAGAGAGATAGAACAGTTGTGCTCTCTTGGACTCCCTGACAGGCACTGAACTTGTGATGACATGGCCAGTGTTTTTAATGTCCTTTCCTGAGTAAATAAAGTCCTGCCCAAATGAAAGGCTTTGAATCTACTTTCCCAGGTGACTCTACAGCTTCTCCACAGTGGTGTATATACAGTGAACTTAGGGAGTGGCTTTGTTACATTTGTGAAGTGTACACTCTCTCTTTCGCTCTCTCTTTCTCTCTCTCTCTCTTTCTCTCTCTCTCTCTCTCTCTCTCTCTCTCTCTCTCTCTCTCTCTCTTTCTCTCTCTCTCCAACTATTTACCCCAGATAAAAAAGGGAAGCATTTTTGCACAAAGCATTGCACTAATAACTTTACTACCTCACTGGACTATTTATTACACATTGCACAATTTGCACACTACCGGCAATTATTTATTATTCTCTGTCTGTACTGTGTTGTGTTGTCTGTCCGCACTTGTTTGTTTGTGTTGCACTTGTGTCTTGTATGCACTGTCTATGTTGCAGCATGGTCCTGGAGGAACGTTGTTTCGTTTCACTGTGTACTCTGTATGTAGTTGAATTGACAATAAAACCCACTTGACTTGACTTGACTTGAAAGGAACATGCTGGACGTCACAGCACAGAATGTTTTATAAGTGTCATTTTGCAGCCTGTGTATGTATGTGTATGTATGTGTGTGTGTGTGTATGTATGTGTATGTATGTGTGGGTATGTGTATGTATGTGTGGGTATATATGTGTATGTATGTGTGGGTATGTGTGTGTGTGTGTGTGTATATATGTGTATGTATGTGTGGGTATGTGTATGTATGTGTGGGTATGTGTGTGTGTGTATGTATGTGTATGTATGTGTATGTATGTGTGTGTATATATGTGTATGTATGTGTATGTATGTGTGGGTATATATGTGTATGTATGTGTATGTATGTGTGTGTGTGTGTGTGTATATATGTGTATGTATGTGTGGGTATGTGTATGTATGTGTGGGTATGTGTATGTATGTGTATGTATGTGTGGGTATGTGTGTGTGTGTATGTATGTGTGGGTATGTGTATGTATGTGTATGTATGTGTATGTATGTGTGGGTATGTGTATGTATGTGTGGGTATGTGTGTGTGTGTATGTATGTGTATGTATGTGTATGTATGTGTATGTATGTGTGGGTATGTGTATGTATGTGTATGTATGTGTGGGTATGTGTATGTATGTGTATGTGTGTGTGTGTGTATATATGTGTATGTATGTGTGGGTATGTGTATGTATATGTATGTATGTGTGGGTATGTGTATGTATGTGTATGTATGTGTGGGTATGTGTGTGTGTGTATATATGTGTATGTATGTGTGGGTATGTGTATGTATGTGTATGTGTGTGTGGGTATGTGTATGTATGTGTGGGTATGTGTGTGTGTGTAAATATGTGTATGTATGTGTGTATGTATGTGTGGGTATGTGTGTGTGTGTGTATATATGTGTATGTATGTGTATGTATGTGTATGTATGTGTGGGTATGTGTATGTATATGTATGTATGTGTGGGTATGTATGTGTATGTATGTGTATGTATGTGTGGGTATGTGTATGTATGTGTATGTATGTGTATGTATGTGTGGGTATGTGTATGTATGTGTATGTATGTGTGGGTATGTGTGGGTATGTGTATGTATATGTATGTGTATGTATGTGTATGTATGTGTGGGTATGTGTATGTATGTGTATGTATGTGTGGGTATGTGTATGTATGTGTGGGTATGTGTATGTATATGTATGTATGTGTGGGTATGTGTATGTATATGTATGTATGTGTGGGTATGTATGTGTATGTATGTGTGTGTGTGTGTATGTATGTGTATGTATGTGTATGTATGTGTATGTGTGTGTGGGTATGTGTATGTATGTGTGGGTATGTGTGTGTGTGTAAATATGTGTATGTATGTGTGTATGTATGTGTGGGTATGTGTGTGTGTGTATGTATGTGTATGTATGTGTATGTATGTGTGGGTATGTGTATGTATATGTATGTATGTGTGGGTATGTATGTGTATGTATGTGTATGTATGTGTATGTATGTGTGGGTATGTGTATGTATGTGTATGTATGTGTATGTATGTGTGGGTATGTGTATATATCTGTATGTATGTGTGGGTATGTGTATGTATGTGTATGTATGTGTATGTATGTGTGGGTATGTGTATGTATGTGTATGTATGTGTGGGTATGTATGTGTGGGTATGTGTGTGTGTGTATGTATGTGTGGGTATGTGTGTGTGTGTATGTATGTGTGGGTATGTGTGTGTGTGTATATGTGTGTATGTATGTGTGTGCTTTCTGGAGCATCACTAATCAGTGTACTGTGAGAGAGGCTCAGTCATGTGTTGAATCTGACACACACTGAGGACACAGAGGGGACAGAAAGTCAGAGCGCGTGTGACACACTGAGAGCAGAAACAGGCCCTCAAGTCTGGAGATGTTCCCATTCACACACAACTGTCACACTATATAACCCCCCTCCCCACACACACACACACACACACACACACAATCTCTCTCCAGACCTTGTGAGCCTGCTGTGTGTGTGTGTGTGTGTGTGTGTGTGTGTACCAGCATTTCTGTTTAACTCTGATGTTAAGACACATAAACACAGATTTCAAACAATCAATTATCAGTTATTATCAATTATAAGACTCATCAGGAGGAAACTTGGGGTGTGTGTTTTTAATAAAGAGGCCAGTGAGTGGAATTAGATAGTGAGTGTTTCTAATAAAATGGCCAGTGAGTGGAAGAAGTTGTTAGGTGTTTCTAATAAAGTGGCCAAACAGTGGAGTTCAAAGGGTGGTATTTCTAATAAAGTGGCCAGTGAGTGGATTTAAAAGGTAGTCATTGTTTTAAATAAAATGGGCAGTGGGTGGAATTAGAGGGTTATTGATTCTAATAAAGTGGCCAGTGAGTGGAAGAAGAAGGTGGGTGTTTCTAATAAAGTGGCCAAACAGTGGAGTTCAAAGGGAGGTGTTTCTAATAAAGTGGCCAGTAAGTGGAAAAAAAATTTGTTTCTAATAAAGTGTCCAGTGAATGAAAGAAGGTGGTCAGTGTTTCTAACACAATGGTGAGTTTGTGAAATTAGAAGGTTGTGTTCGTAATAAAGTGGCTGGTGTGTGGAAGAAGGTGGTCAGTGTTTCTAATAAAATGGCCAGTGAGTGGAAAAGGAAAGTCTGTGTTTCTAATAAAATGGCCAGTGAGTGGAGAAGGAGGGTATGAGTTTCTAATAAAATGGCCAGTGAGTGGAGAAGGAGGGTCTGTGTTTCTAATATAGTGGCCAGTGAGTGGAGAAAGATGGTTGCTGTTTCTAATAAAGTGGCCAGTGAGTGGAGAAGGAGGGTCTGTGTTTCTAATAAAGTGGCCAGTGAGTGGAGAAGGAGGGTCTGTGTTTCTAATAAAGTGGCCAGTGAGTGGAGAAGGAGGGTCTGTGTTTCTAGTAAAGTGGCCAGTGAGTGGAGAAGGAGGGTCTGTGTTTCTAATAAAGTGGCCAGTGAGTGTTCACGATGGGGGCAGATGGAGTGTGTAGATTAATTGAGACAGTTTTCCTTTTGCATATACTGTATGTGTGTTTGATGAGGGATGGTTGCTGCATGGCCTACAGGAGCGGTCTTCAGATTTTAAACACCATTCCTCAGTGTGGGGGTCTTATAAGGAATAGCAGGACTGATTCCAGACCAGACTGATGGGAGCTGAACTGAGATTTACTGAGTTCTGTAATGAGCAGCGAGGATTGGAAGCATCAGCTCTGTTATCACTAAAAGCTGTTAACGTAGACGTTACCCAGCGGAGAAAGGAGATGGTGATTATGAGGTGTAGCTTCAGAGATTTTCCTCTGAACGACAGAGCGGAACTCTACTTTAGGAACAAACAACATCTGCTGCCGTATTTTATAAAGCTGGATAGAGAGAGACGGAGAGAAAGAGAGCATGTGGTAGTGTGTTTTCCTAAAGAGAGACAGAGGGGGCAGGAGAAATGAAGATGAAGAAAAAGAAAAAAAGAAAAAAGACAGGGGGAGTAAAAGATAGGAAGGGAAAGGGTGAGTGACAGAAGGGTGGATAAAGCAGTGAAAAATAAGCAGACAGATAAGTGCGACTGCAGTGACTTCAAACACAATCATTTTTCAGGAGATATTTGTGAGGTTTGATATAAAATAATACACGTGCATAATGAAAGAGACAGTCCTGGAAAGTTGAATAAACAAGAGTTTCCAAAAAATCCAAAAAATGAGCCTCCTAACAACCACCTGGAAGACCTTGGAGATCTGAAACTGTCCCCATCAGCTAAATAGCAGGAGCAATTTGTAAGTTGATGCAACCTGCAGAATTCATACACCACACAACAGGGGGCAACATATAACCAGAAAATACTCAGTACCTCCTCCTCCCCCTTCACTCCTTACCAGTTCAGAAGACAAGAGTTCAGCATCAAACTTCATCCCTTTCTAACTGATCTAACTGACCTAACCGGGAGCAGCACCTTCAACATGACTGACCCAGGGTTGAATATTTTAGTTCATTTTGAAACGTTTTAAATTCTAAATCTTTAACACACTGGGAACAAAAAAAATGTTAAACTGAAAAAAAAAACGAATTGCAGAAAAACAACATGTGCAAGTTTTAAACTCGTAATTCGAACAGGAATGTTTAAACGTGTGCATTCGCCTGCACTTGTCGCCGTCCAATGAAAAACAGATATCTCCAAAATTGCAACTTTACAGGAGAGACGAAAAACATCAAAAAGTCAATGGGACCAGATTTTGGAGCACTTCTATTGGTTTATTCATCATGAAATTTTCTCATGATATAAACAACCGTTGGCATTTTCAAGCAATATAGAAAAAAATGGAAATACATGTTGTTCATTGGACAGTGACGATATGTAAGTATATATATGTAAATAAGTATATGTAAGTATTATAGTTAAAACATTTTGTCTAGAAAATGTTTGAAAACACGCACACACACACACCACTGTCTGCTGTTGTGATGTTTGATGAAGCTGGAAAGCCTGATTGAATATGATGGCTCAGTTTCAAAACACTGGCTAACTGCCAACAAACGTCAACTCAGCTGTGTGTGTGTGTGTGTGTGTTTCTATATGGCACATTGTGGGGACTGCTTATAATCTTACATCATTCTCTGTGGGGTCCTTAAGCTGTTTCTGACAAAGAAAACCATTATATTTTAAGGTGAAGACCTGTTTCAGAGAGAGGTAAGCGTTTGTGTAAAAGTAAGGTTAAGGTTAGGGCAGGGATTAGTAAGAGTTAGAGTAAGGTTAGGGTTATTAAGGGTTAGAGTAAGGTTAGGGTTAGTAAGTATTAGAGTAAGGTTAGGGTTAGTAAGTATTAGAGTAAGGTTAGGGTTAGTAAGAGTTAGAGTAAGGTTAGTAAGAGTTAGAGTAAGGTAAGGGTTAGTAAGAATTAAGAGTATGGTTAGGGTTAGTAAGAGTTAAGAGTATGGTTAGGGTTAGTAAGAGTTAGAGTATGGTTAGGGTTAGTAAGAGTTAGAGTTAGGTTAGGGTTAGTAAGAGTTAGAGTTAGGTTAGGGTTAGTAAGTATTAGAGTAAGGTTAGGGTTAGTAAGAGTTAGAGTTAGGTTAGGGTTATTAAGAGTTAGAGTTAGGTTAGGGTTAGTAAGAGTTAGAGTATGGTTAGGGTTAGTAAGAGTTAAGAGTATGGTTAGGGTTAGTAAGAGTTAGAGTATGGTTAGGGTTAGTAAGAGTTAAGAGTATGGTTAGGGTTAGTAAGAGTTAGAGTATGGTTAGGGTTAGTAAGAGTTAGAGTTAGGTTAGGGTTAGTAAGAGTTAGAGTATGGTTAGGGTTAGTAAGAGTTACAGTAAGGTTAGGGTTAGTAAGAGTTAGAGTAAGGTTAGGGTTAGTAAGAGTTAAGAGTATGGTTAGGGTTAGTAAGAGTTAGAGTATGGTTAGGGTTAGTAAGAGTTAGAGTTAGGTTAGGGTTAGTAAGAGTTAGAGTTAGGTTAGGGTTAGTAAGTATTAGAGTAAGGTTAGGGTTAGTAAGAGTTAGAGTAAGGTTAGGGTTATTAAGAGTTAGAGGTAGGTTAGGGTTAGTAAGTATTAGAGTAAGTTTAGGGTTAAGGTTATGAAGCGTTAAAGTATGTTTATGGCCAGTATGAGTTAGACTAAGGTAAGGGTTAGTAAGAGTTAAAGTAAGGTTAGGGTTAGTATGAGTTAGACTAAGGTTAGGGTTAGTAAGTATTAGAGTAAGGTTAGGGTTAGTAAGGGTTAGAGTTAGGTAAGGGTTAGTAAGAGTTAGAGTTAGGTTAGGGTTAGTAAGAGTTAGAGTATGGTTAGGGTTAGTAAGAGTTAGAGTTAGGTTAGGGTTAGTAAGAGTTAGAGTATGGTTAGGGTTATTAAGAGTTAGAGTTAGGTTAGGGTTAGTAAGAGTTAGAGTATGGTTAGGGTTAGTAAGAGTTACAGTAAGGTTAGGGTTAGTAAGAGTTAGAGTAAGGTTAGGGTTAGTAAGAGTTAAGAGTATGGTTAGGGTTAGTAAGAGTTAGAGTATGGTTAGGGTTAGTAAGAGTTAGAGTTAGGTTAGGGTTAGTAAGAGTTAGAGTTAGGTTAGGGTTAGTAAGTATTAGAGTAAGGTTAGGGTTAGTAAGAGTTAGAGTAAGGTTAGGGTTATTAAGAGTTAGAGCTAGGTTAGGGTTAGTAAGTATTAGAGTAAGTTTAGGGTTAAGGTTATGAAGCGTTAAAGTATGTTTATGGCCAGTATGAGTTAGACTAAGGTAAGGGTTAGTAAGAGTTAGAGTATGGTTAGGGTTAGTAAGAGTTAGAGTATGGTTAGGGTTAGTAAGAGTTAGAGTTAGGTTAGAGTTAGTAAGAGTTAGAGTAAGGTTAGGGTTAGTAAGGGTTAGAGTTAGGTAAGGGTTAGTAAGAGTTAGAGTTAGGTTAGGGTTAGTAAGTATTAGAGTAAGGTTAGGGTTATTAAGAGTTAGAGTTAGGTTAGGGTTAGTAAGAGTTAGAGTAAGGTTAGGGTTAGTAAGTATTAGAGTAAGGTTAGGGTTAGTAAGAGTTAGAGTTAGGTATGGGTTATTAAGAGTTAGAGTAAGGTTAGGGTTAGGAAGAGTTAGAGTAAGGTTAGGGTTATTAAGGGTTAGAGTAAGGTTAGGGTTAGTAAGAGTTAGAGTATGGTTAAGGTTAGTAAGTATTAGAGTAAGGTTAGGGTTAGTAAGAGTTACAGTAAGGTAAGGGTTAGTAAGTATTAGAGTAAGGTTAGGGTTAGTAAGAGTTAGAGTATGGTTAGGGTTAGTAAGTATTAGAGTAAGGTTAGGGTTAGTAAGAGTTAGAGTAAGGTTAGGGTTATTAAGAGTTAGAGCTAGGTTAGGGTTAGTAAGTATTAGAGTAAGTTTAGGGTTAAGGTTATGAAGCGTTAAAGTATGTTTATGGCCAGTATGAGTTAGACTAAGGTAAGGGTTAGTAAGAGTTAGAGTTAGGTTAGAGTTAGTAAGAGTTAGAGTAAGGTTAGGGTTAGTAAGGGTTAGAGTTAGGTAAGGGTTAGTAAGAGTTAGAGTTAGGTTAGGGTTAGTAAGTATTAGAGTAAGGTTAGGGTTATTAAGAGTTAGAGTTAGGTTAGGGTTAGTAAGAGTTAGAGTAAGGTTAGGGTTAGTAAGTATTAGAGTAAGGTTAGGGTTAGTAAGAGTTAGAGTTAGGTATGGGTTATTAAGAGTTAGAGTAAGGTTAGGGTTAGGAAGAGTTAGAGTAAGGTTAGGGTTATTAAGGGTTAGAGTAAGGTTAGGGTTAGTAAGAGTTAGAGTATGGTTAAGGTTAGTAAGTATTAGAGTAAGGTTAGGGTTAGTAAGAGTTACAGTAAGGTAAGGGTTAGTAAGTATTAGAGTAAGGTTAGGGTTAGTAAGAGTTAGAGTATGGTTAGGGTTAGTAAGTATTAGAGTAAGGTTAGGGTTAGTAAGGGTTAGAGTTAGGTAAGGGTTAGTAAGAGTTAGAGTTAGGTTAGGGTTAGTAAGTATTAGAGTAAGGTTAGGGTTATTAAGAGTTAGAGTTAGGTTAGGGTTAGTAAGAGTTAGAGTAAGGTTAGGGTTAGTAAGTATTAGAGTAAGGTTAGGGTTAGTAAGAGTTAGAGTATGGTTAGGGTTAGTAAGAGTTAGAGTATGGTTAGGGTTAGTAAGGGTTAGAGTATGGTTAGGGTTAGTAAGGGTTAGAGTATGGTTAGGGTTAGTAAGAGTTAGAGTAAGGTTAGGGTTAGTAAGTATTAGAGTATGGTTAGGGTTAGTAAGAGTTAGAGTTAGGTTAGGGTTAGTAAATATTAGAGTAAGGTTAGGGTTAGTAAGTATTAGAGTAAGGTTAGGGTTAGTAAGAGTTAGAGTAAGGTTAGGGTTAGTAAGTATTAGAGTAAGGTTAGGGTTAGTAAGAGTTAGAGTTAGGTTAGGGTTAGTAAGTATTAGAGTAAGGTAAGGGTTATTAAGAGTTAGAGTTAGGTTAGGGTTAGTAAGTATTAGAGTAAGGTTAGGGTTAGTATGAGTTAGAGTAAGGTTAGGGTTAGTAAGTATTAGAGTAAGTTTAGGGTTAGTAAGAGTTAGAGTAAGGTTAGGGTTATTAAGGGTTAGAGTATGATTGGGTTAGTAAGAGTTAGAGTTAGGTTAGGGTTAGTAAGTATTAGAGTAAGGTTAGGGTTATTAAGAGTTAGAGTTAGGTTAGGGTTAGTACGAGTTAGAGTAAGGTTAGGGTTAGTATGAGTTAGACTAAGGTTAGGGTTAGTAAGAGTTAAAGTAAGGTTAGGGTTAGTATGAGTTAGACTAAGGTTAGGGTTAGTAAGTATTAGAGTAAGGTTAGGGTTAGTAAGGGTTAGAATTAGGTAAGGGTTAGTAAGAGTTAGAGTTAGGTTAGGGTTAGTAAGTATTAGAGTAAGGTTAGGGTTATTAAGAGTTAGAGTTAGGTAAGGGTTATTAAGAGTTAGAGTTAGGTTAGGGTTAGTAAGTATTAGAGTAAGGTTAGGGTTAGTACGAGTTAGAGTAAGGTTAGGGTTAGTAAGTATTAGAGTAAGGTTAGGGTTAGTAAGAGTTAGAGTTAGGTAAGGGTTATTAAGAGTTAGAGTTAGGTTAGGGTTAGTAAGTATTAGAGTAAGGTTAGGGTTAGTAAGAGTTATAGTAAGGTTAGGGTTATTAAGGGTTAGAGTAAGGTTAGGGTTAGTAAGAGTTAGAGTATGGTTAGGGTTAGTAAGTATTAGAGTAAGGTTAGGGTTAGTAAG
>CM038713.1:10201145-10371145 GCA_021613375.1 Megaleporinus macrocephalus | reverse complement strand
AGTACAAGCTCCAGGTCCTGCAGTAATAAATGTTGCATGTGCCATACGTGTAAGGCTTTAAAATAGAAACCATTCCCTCAGAATGTTTTCCCCTCAGAAGTCAGCCCAGATATTAACTGCCGAACACAGACAGCACATATAACCAAAGGCCTGGTTATCTGGTCAGGAGCGGAGCGCTGCAGTGATCCCGCTTGGACGCTGCGGCTGAAAGTAAGCGAGGTGTGTAGTTTCACTCCGTGTTAGTGTGGAATGCAGCCTGACTAGAGGTTCGCCCTGCAGGATGCAGTTTCTCAACATGCTGCCTCTCCGTCACCCTCACGCTAAACCTCACACCCACTTATCAACCTTGAGCAGACAGGACAGGCTGAATCTGAACACTCTGTACTCCAGCTGTTTACAGCAGCCAGATACATATCACTTGCCGAGCGGCGGAGGGATTGGCCGGTTGGAAGCTGGGACTTTACGAGCTGAAGGTTATTAGCACTTCTGTTTGGTTCAAAAGCATTTTCAACAAGATGTTCCAACTGAGTTCAGCTACTTTACCAAGTTTATTCAGGGCTGACTTACAAAAGGAGCTGAATGAAGACAGAAGCTGCTTGGTGAAGGTTCAGGAGCTGCATTTTTCTTCATTCACATTAGGACACATCACTTCTATTTATCTTTCTAATAGTATTAAGTTGGATTCACTGTATGAATTAATTATTAGAACATTAAAAAACAGTTCTGAAAAAAATACATACACACACATATCAGCCCTGTCCAATGGAAAACCAAGTATCCCCAAAATAGTGACTTTCCAGGAGAGGACTGTAATGTAAATCAATGGAACCAGAATTTTTTCCAAGCTATTTTGGAGCATTTCTTTTGGTCCATAATGTAAACAACAGCTACTGCATTGAAATGATGTAGAAAAATCTAAATCTAAATTCTTTGGACAGCGACGATGTGCAAATGTTTGAGGGTCTCTGGTATAATTTGCTGTTTATTTGCTGCAGTTAACATAAAAGTGCTTTCCAGTTTTTGTGTTGCTGCTATACTTTACGTGTACATGTACAAAATTCATTATGATTAGACAAATAGAAATCAAATCCTCAGCAAAGAATATCTCTGAACCATTTTGGACTTTGCACAGCAACGATAAACAACTTAAAATGCAAAAGTTAGTTTTTTATTCTTTTATAGCACATTTTTTAATAAAAGAAACATAATAATCATATCAATAAATTTAAAAAAAAATCAATCAATTTTTTTTTTTTTTTTTTTTTTTTTCCCAGCTAATAAATAGAAACCTGTGTATACACACATACTAATGACAAACTGTTATATAAATGTACTCCTTTGAAAACTCCAGCACAAAACTAAAAAAGAAAGAAACTCTGAACACTAAAACATGTTTTCACTGATCATTTACAGTTTAAGGCAAGAAGTAAATGAATAGCTGATTGTTTTTATTACCTTAGAGTTTATATAATAGCACAAACAGGATTTTATGCCGTGCCAGATTAAATACTTGCTTGCATGCTTAACAATACACCTGCAGTCTACCAGTCCTCCCAGCAGCTGCAGCCAACACAACCTTTTACACTCTCCCATTTGTAAGAAACCACTGATTTGAAGAGTGTAAGTGTGAATTAGGATACTCAGGTAACCACAAACTGCTGGTGCCTCATTTGTGTGGAACTTCTTTGTATTATTTCATATGAACTGCAGACACCAGTATTAAACCAAATCACATCTTGGCAAGTTCTGAGGAAGAAATTGTTAGTTTGTTGGCTAAAAGAACCCATGTAGGATTGTGCTATGAAACTTATTTTAAACCCCTATATACTGCGAGTGGCTGAGCTTAACTTTATTCAGCTCACCTCAGTTGAACACAAAGTTTGGTAAGCCATGAATCCGGTTTTTAGCACCCCAGTACAGGGATCAGTAGGTTGTGGCGTTGGGAGTTATTTATACAGTTCGAGGGGTTTATTTCTGGGTTATTTGTGGAGAGAACACCCTGAAGCACAGATCTCACAGGGGGGTTTGGGTCTAAATCAACTGATTGTGCAGCACACATCTGGCCTCAAGTGCATGTGTGCCTGTGTGATATTAGGTCTGAACCGCATTGCCAAACATAGTGACAAGGTCACATGATCTTTCCCCTGATCAAAAACTCCTTTAATGGAAAAATGTTTCATGTCCAGCTAGAACACTTGTGTCCTGGGGGAACACTGGCACACCAGTGGGACTGTATCTGCCTCACTGTTTCTCTCTATCTCTCAGTCTTTTCCCTTTTGCTCATTTTTTTTCTCTCTGTAAAGTTAATTCATATCCAGAACGACCATGCTAGACTGTAAAATGAGATCTGGGATGTAAAAATCCATAACGTGCTATTATTCTTTGGGTAAATAGGAGGTAGCAGGACTTGATTAGTCATTAAAAAGTGATATATGTACTGTTTTCTCATTACTGTGCACTGAACATGATGTTAAATGTCTATTTAATGAACATCTTAGTGGAATTAGTGCAATTAGGACTTGCTGGTGAACATTTAGAGACTGTAGTTGTCGATGCACATTTTGTCCCCCTAGTCCTAAACCAGCGGTCAGTTTGTGACCAAAGAGCCGCTCTTGACTGTATACGATTGGGTGACGGTCCGCTCTCAACCCAGCATTAACATCGACGTGTGTCTGACCCCAACACCCAGGGTGTTTCTAATAAAGTGGCCAGTTAGTGGAAGTATAAGGTTGGTGTTTCTAATAAAGTGGCCAGTAAGTGGAAGTACAAAGTTGGTGTTTCTAATAAAGTGGCCAGTTAGTGGAAGTATAAGGTTGGTGTTTCTAATAAAGTGGCCAGTAAGTGGAAGTACAAAGTTGGTGTTTCTAATAAAGTGGCCAGTTAGTGGAAGTACAAAGTTGGTGTTTCTAATAAAGTGGTTCGTTACTGGAGATACAGGGTGTTTCTAATAAAGTGGCCAGTAAGTGGAAATATAAAGTTGGTGTTTCTAATAAAGCGTCCGCTGAGTAGAAGTACAAAGTTTGTGTTTCTAATAAAATGGCCAGTTAGTGGAAGTACAAAGTTGGTGTTTCTAATAAAGTGGCTCGTTACTGGAGATACAGGGTGTTTCTAATAAAGTGGCCAGTAAGTGGAAATATAAAGTTGGTGTTTCTAATAAAGCATCCGCTGAGTAGAAGTACAAAATTTGTGTTTCTAATAAAAGGGCCAGTTAGTGGAAGTACAAAGTTGGTGTTTCTAATAAAGTGGCCCGTTACTGGAGGTACAGGGTGCTTCTAATAAAGTGGCCAGTTAGTGGAAATATAAAGTTGGTGTTTCTAATAAAGTGGCCAGTTAGTGGAAATATAAAGTTGGTGTTTCTAATAAAGTGGCCAGTTAGTGGAAATATAAAGTTGGTGTTTCTAATAAAGTGGCTTGTTACTGGAGGTACATGGTGCTTCTAATAAAGTGGCCAGTTAGTGGAAGTACAAGATAGGTGTTTCTAATAAAGTAGCCAGTTAGTGAAAGTACAAAGTTGATGTTTCTAATAAAAGGGCCAGTTAGTGGACGTACAAGATAGGTGTTTCTAATAAAGAGTCCACTGAGTCGAAGTATAAAGTTGGTGTTTCTACTAAAGCGGCCAGTGAGTGGACGTGTGAGGTTGATGTTTCTAGTAAAGTCAAAATAGAAGAAGTCTGTTTCTGTTTTTGTGTTTTATTGTTGTTGTAGTTGCGACATCCTGAATGAAAGTGAGAAAACGATCAAAAGGACATTTGGTTCGTATTTGCTGCCACACTGAACGACTCCAGAAGAATTTTCCAGCCAGAAATCCTAGCTGAGTTCAGATGAGTACTAATTGGCTATCAGAGTGGAAAAAGGCCCAGAGCGCGGTCCCAAATTTAGGGCAGGCGAGGGGAAGAGAACATCTGGTCTAATTATACTAGATTAGCCACTGGGCCCAGTGCACACATGCACACAGATATGTGAAAGGAAATAAGAGTGGTTTGTCGCCCCCTGATGGTCGTGCCGATCGCACGCTAGTGTTGGGCAGGCTGGTACTGCAAAGTAATAAAGCACTGGGCCAGAGTAAATAAAAGATTCTGATGCAGTACATGTAAATGCACTGCACTCAGCCTTCACGTTCCTTCCGCTCGCTTCAGCGTGCGGTGCAGGTGCTCATGAATATTAATGAGTAGTGAGATAAGCACTTTTGTTTCATTGGTTCTCTTATCACAGCCAGATGCGCATATGCAAATGTAAGCGTCTAGCTGTCAAGCAGGCTGTGGATGTTTATCCGCACAGCGAGCGAGAGAGAGAGAGAGAATGAAAGTGTGAAAAGTGACTGAGAGACAGAAATGAAATGGAAAAGAGACGGAAGGCCAGAGAAAGAGAGGAGGGGGGAGTGGAGGAGAAAGAAAGCATGCTTGTGAAGATGAGATTTTTTTTCCCCCTTTCATTTCTCATTTACTCGTTTCGCTCTGATAACCAAAAACAAGTCTATCTCTTTCTGTCTTCATCCTTCTTTCTCTTCCTTCTCTTGTCCATCCACAACTTCATCATCTCTTTCTCACCATCCACACCTTTTCATTTTTGCCCTCTTTCCATGTGTTTGTTTTCCCCTGTCTCTTTCTCTTCCTCTCCTCTTCAGCTCTCTTTCTCTTTTAGATTAAGATTTAAATGGCCTGTTGTTACTCGGGCGACCAAATGAAATGCTGAGTATTAATCATCACTAATGGAGTAATAATAATAATAACCTCACCTCTCTTTCTCAGTCTCATCTCTAGGATGCTGCAGAGGGACCCTTCTAAGCGGGCGAGTCTGACTGATATTGAAGCCCATCCATGGCTGCAGGGTGTTGACCCCTCGCCCTCCGGCCACAGCGCAGCCCCGCTGACCACCCATCGCAGTCTGTCTCCCCACGAACATGAACTAATACTGCAGGCCATGACCAGCGGCAACATCGCTGACAGAGACACCATCCAAGAGTAAGTGCTATTAATGATATATAGATATCTTAATGAATACTGATCAAGAACGAGTCATAGTAGTAAGTGAATCATTTATAGTTGCTTCTGAATAATTCCTAGTAGGAATAAGTCTTAGGATTAAAAACCAAATAACCCCAGAGTTTAAAGGACAAAGCGAAAATGCCTTGAAAGTATATTTTATTCTACATTTATATATATATACACTACCGCTCAAAAGTTTAGGATCACTTTAGAATTTAATTTCATGCAATTTCCATGCAATTCACAAACAATATTGTTCATTTCACAATTAATGTAAGTGTATCAGATGATTTTTAAAGAATAAAAATGTTTGTATTAAAGTCTATCTTTGTATAGAGGCTTATTTTGTATATAGTCCTATTATCAGCAATTCTCAGTCCTCTGTCTAAATCTCCTGGTACGGCCGCCAATCCAAGTTAAGGATGTTATTGGGCTGATTGGTTGTTAGGACACTCTTGCTCAATTGTGATGCACAGCTGAAAAACATTCTACTAATAAGTGAGTATAAAAGGGAGAACAACATTCTAGGTTAGTTTAGTATCTGAAGATCAGCAGTTGATGACTTGCTGACCGACTCAAAATGACCAGAAAGAAACAACTTTCTTTAGAGACCCGTCAGTCCATTGTTGTGTTAAGGAAGAAGATACTCCATTAAAACAAGAACATTTCACTGTGATCCCAAACTTTTGAGCGGTAGTGTATATATAAATATAAATCTTTTTATTGTGTTATTTGAAGCCACAAGAAAGTTGCATTATACATTTGTAACTATTGAACAGATGCTTCTACATCCATACAAACCCCCTTTACCACTAGAAAGTTTCCCAGCCCTAACCCCAATCCTTCCCCAAAACCCATCCCCATCCCATCTGGAAGTTTCTGGGAGTGGATTGATTAACAAAAAACATAGACATTCTGGGCTTAACCAATCAATAACTTACTATTTAAGAGAAAAGTAAGTGAATAAATAGATAAATAGAGAAGTAAATAACTAAGGAAAAGAAAGGGGGGTAAGAGCTCCCACTAAATTCACACCTGAGCATCGCTATTCCCTTCGGGTGCAACAGTGACATCATTAATAAAATCCAGGATAGGGTTCCAAGTACTGTGAAAAGATTCCACGGAACCTTTCAGGGAGTAACGTAGCTTTTCAAGTTTAATACTTGATCCATCTGACGTGTTGGAGCACTTTACAGTTACAAATTTGAATATTTAATGTTTTAGGTGAAACTCCAGCTAGAAATTGCTATTA
This sequence comes from Megaleporinus macrocephalus, assembly GCA_021613375.1. Lineage (NCBI taxonomy): Eukaryota > Metazoa > Chordata > Actinopteri > Characiformes > Anostomidae > Megaleporinus > Megaleporinus macrocephalus. The sequence continues at coordinate 10,364,908 of CM038713.1, read as the reverse complement.
ATTAATTAATTATTTATTTAGTGCTGCTTGTTTTTGGAATTCACTGACCTACTGCGGCTTTGTTTATCAAGTAAAGAACTATCCAAACAGTGGTCGTGTTTGTGCTTCATGTGTTGTATCTGTGTGTGCCAGAGCGCTGGAGGCTGACAGATATAACCACATCACAGCTACGTACTACCTGCTGGGAGAACGCATCCTACGAGACAAGCAGGAGCAGAACGGCCTCGCTCCGGAGCAACGACACTCACAGTGAGCACAAACACACATTCTTTTAGTCCCCTCTGCAGTTCCCTGTTTAAGTCCAGCATGTCTTACGTTTCACCATATTAACCATATTCTTCCACCTTTGTGTTAGAACTTCAGCTCAGCTAACCAAAATGAATACAGTCACATGCGAGGAGAGCAGAGAGACAGTAAGAAGTTCTAATTGGACAACACTGTCTCCTCCGAGGTTAATAATACAGTGGGTGGGTGATATGAAAAGGTGGTCTGAGGTTGCCTACGGTGACCTTTTTTATTACTTTGTACTCTCGGAAGGTGTAGACGGTTCAGTAATGAAAAACTATACAAGTAGTGAAGCGTATCAGTACCTGCACAGTGGGAAGGTGGGTCGTGTCCTCCTACACACAGACGGTGAGTTTATATTTCTGAAAGCCGGTTAAACCCAAGTCCAGCCAGCTGCCCGAGCCCCTCTGCGTGGGTGTTAGTTACAGTCCAGATAGCCTAGCGCGGTGGACACTGATCAGAAAACAGTTACTTAACTGATAGCCTCACAAACACCCAGTGCATTTGCTTCCTCTGAGCTTCATAAGCGAGACATTTCTCTGGATAAGGAAGCTCTGGTGCTGGTTCTCCTCCACAGAATGGTAAGAGCAGACATACGGAGGTTTGTTTGGGTGGATGTTTTAAATTTAACGCCTTCAGCCACAGACGCAGGTCCTCTTCTTTGGAAGGCGGCCCCCCAACACTCTTTATGTGCTGTTGTTCAAGCCAAGTTTTCCTCTTCTTCTAATTACTCATCCCCTCTAACTGAACATATTATGCTATTCATTTTATATGTTTATTGTCGTTTTGCTTGTAATTAGTATCAACGTATTCGCGGGCGCACTGGAGGTTCTAACACAAAGTAAACAAGGATGGCCCCCCAGTGTTGTCATGGAAAATAGCGTGAATATACATGGAAAGTATACGTTGCATAGCTAAAAAACAGCAGTAGCAACCATTTTGATGCCCAAATTCTATCCCAGCGTATGCACTTTAGCATAAATCAATGGAGAAATTCACTAAACGATTCTTTGATGTTGATGGATGTTAGACGAGTTGGACTTTAAAGAGATCTGGCCCCCTGGTGTGAGCTGAATATTATGTTTTGAGTGAATAGAAATACTGAACTCTGTATTTGTTCTTTCCCACATCAGGAGGCCCTTGTCTGAGCCACTGGACCTGGTGGAAGGTCGGAGCCCCCAGGCCGATCCTCTGAGAGGTGCTACTTTGGCTCCTGTGACTGCGCTAGGCTCCCTGTCTCCAGGATTCACCCGTCGGGGAGTGTGTGAGACTGGGGACCTGCTTGCTCCCAAACCCAGCCGCCAGGATGGTTCCTTTGCTGATTTTGGCAGTCCGAGTTCCTCCCTTGGACTCCGGTCTGTGGCTCCTGACCCAGCCCCAGCCCCAGCTGTGAAAAGCCTCGGAGCCCTGCAACAAATCTGTGAGGAGGAAGAAGAAGAAGAGGAGGAGGAAGAAAAGGAAATTGAAGCTCCCCATAATGTGCAGCTTAGCAAACCCATCTTAGTAGTGTCAGCAGAACCATCCTCACAATCTCACATAGATTGTCTGGAATTAGTGGCTCCAAATGACTTGGGGCTGCTAGAGGGAAGAGAGGAGTGTGGAATCCTGGTAGAGGAGAAGCGTCAAGAGGAGGAAGCAGAAAGTGGCATTGAAAAGACGGTGTCTAGCATTAGCAAAGTCCCAGAGAAGCATCAGGTGGAGAACACCAGCAAACAACCCAGAGACGACAAGGAGAAGTCACAGACTGAGGACGCTAACCACAATGAGCAAACGGGGAAGGAAGGTTGGGTGAACACGTTTGACCAGCTTAGTAACGTTTCTGAACCTGAAACTGACCATAATCTTCAGAAGCTAGATATACCAGAACCTAGACTTGGCGCTGTGCAATGTTGCTTGGGTCAAAGTGAGCCCTCCAAGGACACCCTAGAAGATAACAACAACACTCCTTCCAAACCAAAGCTGCTGGACAAAGGCGTGATCTCTGCCCCTTGCAGCTCACCGCGATCCCTGCCCAAGAACCACTGCGTGGACCTGGGTCCAGATGGCGTGGAGATGCGGCGGACGGGTGGTGAGGGTGAGAAGATGGAGGAGTCGCAGACCAAACCTCAACTGGGCCAGCGGGTATCCAGAGATGCCGGTACGGACATCAAGAACAAGAACGTCAACCTGCGAGACCGCCTGTTGCAGTTTCCGCTCTGTGAGAAAGCCCTGTCCTTCAACATTCAACCCACCTCCAAAGAAAAACTGCTCCCCTTTGCTCAGTATAACTGTTGCCATGTGCTATAGAAAGAGGGAGGGACACATTATACAAAGAGAGAATGAGAAGGAACATGAAAGAGCCTCACCCTTTCCCAAATCACCCCGTCCCAAAACGGTGCGCAAGTCAACCTTCTCCAGCATCACATCATGCTAGCTTGTGGATCAAGTTCTCATTCGCCCTCCCCTCCAAGCCACCAGTAGTTTTTAAAAGACACGCCATGTGTCCTCCTCTCTTACTGTGACCTCTGGCAACACACAGAAAGCGCCCAATCCACTTACCTTACACACGTAGCTCCCCCGACCCCTGACCCAGCATCCCCTGCTGCTTTCCTGTGTGGCGGCTCACCTCCTAGCGCTGCTGTGTATATAGACACCTGTATCTTCTGATGCCACTTGCTGCGTTGTGTGCTATCTCAGTGACCTTTATTAGAATTAGAGTATGTCTTGCCAGTGTAAGAGCCCCCTGTTTAATACGATCGCTTGTTGTTTTGCGCTGTAAGAGCAGAGAGCTTCACCTGAAAAGATGGCACATATACAGCAGACGTTAAAGAAATAGTTTGATCAAAAGCTCCCATGTGAAAAAGGAATACGCAGCAATGCGTCTTTAATTTATTCCAAAATTCAAATAAAATACATTTTAAAGATATGCCCTTTTTCCTTAGGCGAACTTGGCTAGCTCATAGTTACCATGGTGACATTTTTAACTGAGAGCTTATCAGTATTAAGGTATAATGTAAATTTTAGTATGGGGTGGTTGAACTATTTCTCTAACAGAGCTTACAAAAAAAAACATCCGGCTAAAGTCTGGAACTGTGCTAGACTTCCTAAAAGCCTCACAGCATCACCGTTACCTTTAACTACACATCAGAGACCATGTAGTAGAACATGCTCAGCGTGGTGCTGGGAAGCCTTTGGAAAGGTTCACTTTGATGAGAACATGCTTTGGTGCAGGATTGTCATTGGCCCTACGGCATCTGTCACCATCCTGACCAGCCAGACTGTAAGTGTGGGGTTTCAGAGGGGCCTGGATGCATGAGAGGTGGACCGAGCACTTTGCTGTTTGGGAGCACGGATATGGAAGCATGCTACATTAGCACAGCTTAGACTAGCACCACGCTAGCTGGGATGACCAGGGAAAGGCTTGGAATATATCTGTGATACATTTTTCCAAGGGAAAGGACTTGAATAGAGGTTATAGCGAAAGACTTTCTGTGAAAAGGACATTACCCGACGAGAGAAGACTGGTCTTCCTGAAGCGCTTTTTCTCTGTTTCAGACACTTGTATGGTTATTCTTGGAAACATTATGGAATTCTTGTCATATCAGAGCCTTATTAAGGGTTTGTTGGAAACTTGGTGACGAACAACTTCACATCATTCACTTTTTATTTTGCATCGTATTTCATTTTTATGTTTTCCTTTTCCATTTTTCTTTTACATACGAGAACACTCTTCAGAGAGCGAGACAGCTAGGCTGTATAATCTGGAATATTAATCTTGGTTTTATTATTTGGCCTCTGGGTGCATCTTGACTGTTGAGCGGACAGTCTCTTGGTATAAGCTCTTGGACACGTCTGGTCATGTACAGTGTGTATATATTCTTTTGAGCATGTATCGCTATCTCTGTATATGCTATTGACATAATATTGTGTTTTGACCTAACGTACCATTTGATAAAACTAGCTCTTTCCTTCCTCACCATGAGATATCCTACAGTGAAGGGAGAACGAGACATTTCCCTAAAGAAAACTGAGAATGTAGAAAAATATCGAAGAATGCAGTTGATTAGAACTTAATGGGGCTAAACCTAGTGCGAGTTTTCTGTTACTGCAGGACTGGTTTGGTTGGAAGCAGTTGCTATATAGTGCGCAATCCTAAACATGCCAGGTTTGCAAGTCAGTGTCCAGTCAGATGTATTCCTCTACATAGCCCAAATATACGTCATCAAGGTAGCTTTACTAGTGGTGGCTATTGGTGCTCTGGTACTCTCAGTGACGTGTACGTGGTTGATTCAGTTTTCTTCCAGTATATGGGATACAGGTCTCCTTGTACCACTTTGATTAAATCAGTCCCGTGAGTTTACTGTTTCTAGTCGCACAAACAGAACACACTTGAGGCACGATGACAGCCTCTCTATCCACAAATACACAAGAGCAGCCTGTGAACAGCAGACTCAGACATGCTATGATGTACCAGGTGCTTTAAAGAACAATGGGTCAATATTGGGTGTTTCAAACAGCAACTGAGCGGTTTAGATTCTATTATCTAAATACACTGTAGATGCTCATTCTTATGAGCAAACCATAGAGGTTCATGTCCAGGATCTGCAAACATTTAGTTTAACCAATGTGTGGTGTTTTAGACTAAGAGTGCTTCATGATCAGGTGTCTCTCCGTCTACAATCTTTAAAAAAAAACATAAAAGTTTCATAAAATACGTTTTTGGGTTCTTCATCCTAATGTGACCAATAAGCCGTGAGAGGGTATGTGTTATCTTGAGGACGGGTGTTACTCAGGCATGATGCAAAGGGGACTGCCTGAACCCCCTTTTCCTGTGCTAAAAATCACAGTAACACGCCCTCTTGTGGCTTACTGTGTAAACAACTAGTAAATTAGTAAAAAGTAAAAAGTTATTTTTAACAATAATAATAATAATAATAAAAATCAAGCTCCTACAAGGTATGGTATTGATGCCGAGCAACCATGGCCTGCTGAATGAAGATAGAAAGTTCAGTCATCCATCGTGTACTGCAGTCATTTCATGAACTTCTTGTCATATATTAATGAACATAATGCAACATAACAGTGCAGAAAGCAGAAACCTTTGTCCTCTTCCCATGCTGGCACTGAATCTTAAATGGCTCCCTGGAACCCTACATAGTGCACTACTTAGTAACTTCTTGGCCTATGGCTTCTATGGCCTAATAGTGTTATGGTTTAGCTGATTTTGGGATTTAGCCACATCCCTACCCGACAAATTGTGCACTGCTTGGTTGTAGTAGTTACAAATTCAAAACTTACATAGCATCCTATTCAGGGAGTATGGTGCTTAGAAAAACCCTGTAGTTCATATCAAACTTTTAACAGAGGAAGTTCTTCATGTTTTGAAACATCCTTCATTATTTCAAAGCAATGTCTTATTCAGAGTCCAGTTCATGGACCATGTGGTCACACCACTGCTTTTAGAAGTCGAGATGTTCTGCAGAGAGAACCTGATCCTGTACTACTCCTACTCAAAGACGCTTAATGACTGCATATCTGACAAGTCATGATCACCATTCTTCACTCACTCCTCACTTTTTTTGTTTTTTGTTTTCTCATTTGACTCGGGTCTCCCGTTTGCTGACCAGTTGAAACTACTCCACATGGGAGAATGACAGCTGGACATGTCTATAGTTCCATTGACCCTTAAAACTATGACTCTGTCTCAATGAGATTAATTTATTTTTATATTTATTTATTAAAATCTATTAAACCAAATGCATATTTGTGTGTGTGTGTGTGTTTTCTTATAACATACATAGCCAAACAGGCTGTAAAAGTGATATTAGGTTTTTATTTATAATCCGTACAATGCTGAACAGCCTAGTGACTCACTCCAGCCTTGCTGTGTTTTCACTCTTTCATTCTGCAGTTTGGTTTCTTATAATAGCTGCACTCTGAAGCACCCTTCAGCAGTGCATGTATAATTTAGAGAAGGCAACAAATCGCAAAAGCGAGAAAACTGCATAACACTAACTAAGGCTTTATAAGGCAGATACTGCTGCTAGCAATAGTCTTTGGCTGCTAGAAGATACAGTACAATAAAGTTGAAATGCAGGATACAAAGACATTCTTAATACTTGACATGTGTACAGCGTATAAGTGATGTCTGCCCTTGGGTGGTAAAAACCTCTATCCTCTGTAAATTCAGTGTAATGACCTATTACCTATGTACCATTTTCTCATCTGAGCCATGTTTTGTTTAAAAATAAATACCACAGCTGACAGATGTGGATGTATAGGAGTGTACTTGTCCATATCGCTGCTGTCAGAACAAAACCTATCTTCATTTTTGTCACTTTTCTGTTTAGGACAAATTTAACGTACCTTGTGCACTTGATATTTTATGTAAGGTTTCTGATAAATGACTGAATGAAGGAAAAAACAAAGCCTGGTTCTATTGGTCTACATTAGAGATGGAAGGATCGATTGTCCATGTATCGGTATCAGCCAATGTGATTGATGATCGGCTGATATTTCTTCAATTTAGCTGATCCCGAGAGCTGATCGATGGCGTTAAACAAATGAGCCTAATTTCTGTATTTACAGCTAGCGTTTCATCCAGGAAGAGGAACCCTGCGTGAAACCCCCTCCGGCCAGCTCCCTGCAATTCCTATCTGAACCACTAGGTGGAAATACATACCGTTTCATTTTCCACAGACTGACTAAAGCAGCGGCTTCACGAGAACAGTTTACGACGTTCACCGCATGTGCGGAAAGAAAACATCGTCCGTCTGGCAGTTTGTTACCGTATGTGAAATTAGTAACATCAGCGTCTCTCGCGGGAACCAAGACAAAGACATTTAACATACTAATCTGATACAGTACTTCAGAGACACCACACAGCTGAATACAGTGAGTATCAGTAAACAGCAGAGCTAGCACGCACAGCTAACACAAAACAAATAACCCAGAACACCGTACAGACCAGATCTGACCGGTACAAACAGTACAGCAGCAGAAACAGCCAGAGAGCTAAAGAACCACAGCCAGAGTGATTGAGTTTATAGTTCTAGATAAGCAGCTCTTCTCGGCTGTAGAAGACGTTCATTCTGCTGCTTAATATTCACCTGGATCTACGCTCTGCTGTTCCTAGTAGAGATACTTTTCAGATGTGGCTCTTCTGGAGCTGAATCAAGCGGTTTACTCCCACATAGACCAACTTCTAATTTAGTTAAAATATTATACTGTTTCATATGAGCTCCTTAAAAATGGTAATAAACCAGTTTAGACCATGTTTCATGACTTGCTTGCGTTAATAACTACATGTAGTTAAAAACGCTGATCGGTCCATCTCTAGTACATGAAAAGTGAAGTATGTTTTTTTCCCTTTCTTGTACATGCATCATTTTGATAGATATAAGGTTTTATTCTGACAGCAGCGATATGTTCAACTTCTTCATTATAAATCAAAATTCCCTGATTTCTTAAAGCCTTACACCACAGTAGTCCTCCAGAGGGAGACATCGAGTCCATCCTTTCAGACTGGTCTATATTTTCCCAGGGGAAAAAGGGCACCGCCCTTAGAAAGGCTACACCTTGTAGTGCAACAGGAAGCTAAGTAAACAATGGCTGAAAGTGACGGCTTCGTAGGCAAGCAACCTCTGCGTTTGTGTTTCTCTGTCTCCATGTAACTGCAATCAGGATTTCACTGGCAGACGCTCAGCAGTCTGGGTTCGTTTTACTTTCTAGAAAAGAAATAGAGAGATTGACTTTTAGTCACGAGTGCAGCTTCTAACAAAGGGTTAAAAAGGTTTCACACAGTAGGAGAAAAAACTGTATATACTGTATAGCCCTTATAATACTAAAATAATATATACAGCAGGAGCATTAGTAACAGTGCACTCTTCAAAATTCATGCCCTTAGAAAATGCACTGGTGTTTGAACAGAATTCCTACTACATACACTAGATTGTTTCCCTTACATCCTATACTCCTTACTCCTATAACCTTTGAGACTAAATGAATTTAAAAATTGAAATGAATATGTTTATTTCACTGCATTTTTTTCTATATCAAGCATTTCACAGACATTTTGTAATGTTTTAAACTAAATTTCACTTGTACAAATTAATATTTTAAAGACCAAGCAGGACATCAAGCTGTAAAACAGAAAACATTTATTCACTGAGCCACATACACTCATAAAATTAGGCACGCATGTCAACAGTACATAAAGAAAGAATGCTATGCAAGATTTTAGTTTTTAGGTGTGCTGGTACACTACTATGAATGGTTTCAGGAGCCCACAACAAAAAGGGTCAAAAGTATTCACATTCTTTACTCCGGTAGAAGTGTAGATACTAAGGTTAAAAATAGTTCTGTAGAAGTTAAAGTATCAACTCAAGCTTTTTACTCCAGTAAAAGTGTAGAAGTACTGCTTTCAGAACGACTTAAAGTATAAAAGTAAAAGTAATGGAAGGAAATAAAATACCATTAGGGACAAAAGCTTAGGCCGCACCACAGGGGTCTATAGTGCACTAGCCCACCTCCCCAAAAACCCCATTCTTCTAAAAGCCATAATGACTTTAATGTTCTATTAAAATGTTAATGTTGATACATTTGGGATGCGCTAGGCTTCCTGTTTCAGCCACATATACAACCATTGAACATGAATGTAGTTTAGTACAATGTAAATATATTAAAGAAGCATATCTGTTACTACTGAACATTAACATGTGTTTCATGGAGCAGAAGATATGATGACTAGCTGCCTATAAGTATTTTTGACTTTTAGCTAGATATTTCTGGATACATAACCGAGCAGCATCCCCCCAGCAATATCTGGACAATCGTGGCCAGTAAAGAAACCGCCCAGTAAAGAATGGTGAAGGGGGCAGATGGGCAACAGTCTGTAATTGTACACCTATGATGACCATTAAGGTAGGTGGGGCTCATAAAGTGGCAAATAAGTGGAAGCACAAGGTTCTAGCTGAGCTAGATAGATAAGGAGTATATGATGAAAACTATGAAACATACTTTATTTACAGCTGTTAAGTTGGTTTTGTTCCATGTCAGAAACTAGTGTTCACTGAGGCGCTGCTTGTGCCCAGGTATGTAGCATAGCTAGCTAATGCATGCCTTAAAAAAGTTTCTAATTATTTGAATCTTTTATGGTACACTACTCATTTATTTCTAAGTAGGTTACCCAGTATGGTATTGGATGGGGTATCAACAATTACTAAAACATGTACCCATACTTGGTCAGAAAACTTCTATTGCTGCATCTCACAGACTTCTGTTGATATGTTTTAATGCTCACCTGTTGGCTGACAGCTTTCATGGAGCGATATTCAATCTGTTCCCTTTTTATTCTGACCCAGTCCGGTTCATCAGGAATCATAAAGGCCAAAATGAACTTCACGAGGATCAGAACATGCTGAGGAAGCCAAACACAGTCACAAGTTAAAACACTGAGATTGACATGAACTTTGCTGAGGTTTAATGATATAATTTATATATATATATATATATATATATATATATATATATATATATATATATATATATATATATATATAGATAGATAGATAGATAGATATAATTAATCAATAAATATTATTCATTAATTATGACCTCAGTCCTCACTGAATAAAATGTGCTTTTTTTAGTTTTGTTCTATGTCTAAATGAACAATGAGGGGCTGTGTGTGTTGTAAATGCTCTATTATGGAACAGACATCTATGGAATGGAATGGAACGGAATAGTTCTCATGCACAACTCTGCCAAGTCGTGTAGGTGTTTGGACAATGTGACTGTTTTTAACTCCTTTAGCAAACAAGAATGACAGACTGTTTGTCATGACTTTACTGGTGTTGCTTGTGGGTGCCAGAGGGATGAATGTGTAGCTGTGTTTGTGTGTAAGGCTGTGCGTATGTGTGCATAGCTGTGTGCATATCTCTGTGTGTGTATATATGAGAGCTCTAACCTCCACCATAACAGCATAGATGAGCACAGTAGCTGGACTGAGCCCACCATCCTGAGTGAGGGCTTTGACTCGGGGAGCCAAGAGGAGAAGCCAGCAGTTTGACACAACAGATGCAAACCCCAACACCTCAAACGCCACCTGCAGAATTCACATACACACACTTTATTACAGCTAGCTTTGTTTGTTAACTTTTTTTACAAGCCCTTCGAAAGATTACACAACTGTCTTAATTTATTATTGAGACTACACAAGCACCTTAGCGATGCAAGTCACCAGCATGCGGGGTGAACAACTGCACTGTTTATAGGAGCTACAACAGAATATCACATACCATACACCACTACAATGCAGTAGTGGTGTGAGAAAATATTGAAATATCGAAATATCAAATATCGGAATATTATGTTTCATGATACTGTATCGATTGAACAGTTTCGATACACAGATTCCTGAGAGACAGTGAATCATTGTTTGTTGTGTTTAATCCTCTGGCCACTAGATGGCTGTGTTGTAATCCATTTTCAGCTCCACTCCAACATTAACAAGCAGCACAAGGGCGCAATGCTATTGTAAGCATTGGCAAATCCCTTCATATAGCAGTGTGTTTTAATAGTAAGATTTGAAAAATCGCAATACATCGTATCGTGACCGCTGTATTACGATACGTATTGTATCACCAGGTTCTTGCCAATACACAGCCCTACAATACAGTATAGTCACAACTACAGCTCCTTCCAGTACTTTCGATCTTCCTGAGCGCATCTCCCGATGACATCACATCCACATGTTCACAACACACCAATCACACATCACATCCTCGTTCTGCTTCCACAAAGTATTGAACACACACACCTGATACTTAGACACACACACTATATAAACATCACACACACTCTCTTATTGTTAAGTTTTGCCAAACCCATTTTGCAGTCCTGAGCATTCTTTCCTTGCCTTCCTGTTTGATCTCTGGTTCTGACTTCCTATAATTCTGACTCTCTCTTTCTCGTTTATCCCTACTGGTTCAGTTTACTCTGACTACTGATCTGTTTTCTCCACTCCTCTCTTGCCTATTCCTCACGTCTGGTTGGCCTGGCTTACAGATCTTCCGGTTTCAATCTCTGCTTGTATCCTTGACTATGAGCTGTTTTGTTGGATTGCTAATTCTGTTAATTAGGGCTGCAGCTATCGATTATTTTAGTAATCGAGTGTTCCAACGATTATTCTATCGATTAATCGAGTAATCAATAAAAATATATATTTTTTAAATTAAAGAGTGATAGTAAATATATAAGATAAAATAAGACAGATGTTTGCTTAAATTGCATATAGAACAGTTTAAAAGAAAACATTTTAATAATTACTATTATTGAAATGTATTACTAGAACTATGTATCATACTATAAGTTCACAAGACTGCCAACTGAATACTCTGTTACTATGATAAAGCTTGTCCTACACTTGCTGACCCACTAACTGCAAACAAACAAAACTGAATATACTTGCTGTACTGGATTTGGTGCATTTTAGGCTCCAAATTGCTACAAACACCACCTGATATTGAGATTACTTCATGCATCACTGTGAGGGAAGAGGGTGTGTGAGGGGTGTGTGTTGTTGTGAGTGTGTGTTCGTAACTATAATCAAAACGATAGTGTGAATGAAGCTCATTTACGGACATAACTCACCATCGCACTGACTCATTTTCTTACCTAGCTATTACATATAACCACAACATGCTGTACTAGCCTTCATCTCAACTCACCATCACACTGATTTAGGCTAAATGTTATGGTTACTGTGTGTTGCTCCGCTCTGTGGACTGGACGTGCTGAAACATTGAAACTCTGATGTGGTGCTCGGCTAGCGGTTACCATAAAACTCAGACTCACTATCAGTTTACTGGGAAAGCTCAGTTGCTTGCTTTCTGAAGTTAGCTTCTTATTTGAATACCTCGTTCCACCTTAAATAATATAGAAGTTACATTCCGCAGCCTCTAACTGCTGCATCATTTAAGGTGGAAAGGTGGAATTCACATAAGAAGCTAACTTCAGCCTCGTCTTTCTTCAGGTTGGCGCTCAGTAACGGCTCCCTCGGCTAGTTCGGTTTTACAGTAGACGTTGGACACTGTGTATGGTTTTCTCTGACCCGTCTCTTCTGTTCGTCTCTCCTTATTCTCTCTCTCTTTCTCTATTTTACAATCCACGCCATCAAATCACATCTTCGTGTCACCTGGCAACACTGTAAGCGCGCAGTGCAACAGTAAAAGTCATCTGTGTGAAACAGTGCGCTGTATATGGCTGTATGGATTAAATGAATCTTCGAGGCAAAGAATTTGCTTCAATGATTTTTTGTAATCGAATTATTCAAGTTCCTCGAGGAATCATTTCAGCCCTACTGTTAATAAATCCAAGTTCTTTGTGTTTGACAAATAGCAGCTCACGTCAGATGGCACACTTTATGAGACAAGTACTGGGAAAATACTGGTGTACTCTCGGCTGCTCTTATCAAGCGCAGGAGCCTACACTGGCCAGCTTTTGACCAAAAAAAATGTAAAAAAAAAATAAAAATTTAGAAAACAAGATGTGGGGGCATGTCTGTGTGTGGGTCCTTAGAATTAGTTGGGGCCTGTTTTTTAGGCTGTTGTTTAACCACATTATATTAAATTGAAATAAAGTTAGCTTGTCATGTTGCTCCTGTTTTGCTTGTTGCTAAGTCGCAGTTGCAGATCATATACGTTCACTTGACATAACCGGCTGCCGTTCGCTCGACTGCCTACACAATTCAGCATCAATGTGAACATTAAGAGTCACGTACATGCAGCCTTTGTTGGATACGTGGGTGGGTTTTTAGCGTCCAACCTTGTAACAATTATAAAACAACTCGTTCGGCCCCCTCCAATCTTACCTGCCACACTCCCATGCCGCTCTCTGGAGGAGAGAAGGGCTTTCTGAACAGGCAGCAGATTTTATAGGCATCTCCACGAATCTCAGTGATGTTGTTTAGCAGCAACAGCACAGCGGTGAGCGGATACACGCATGAGAACAAACTCAGGTAACCAAACTGCACCAACAGCTCGATATACTCGGCAAACAGACCCTGAGTATACACACAATGACAGAGGACGAAGAAAATGAAGAAAACAATGAGAGAGGTCATAGAAAAAAAATTAAATATATCTTATTACAAATATCACAGCACCAGTGAATTGTAATGGACCAGGTGAAGAGACAGGTGCATGGATTTTGAAATGTTACAAGCAATTATATACAAGTATATTTTAGTCATTCTGAATGGTATCAAAATAAATCAAATCTTCGTCAGTTTTGAGATTAATGATTGAATTGTAATGAAACATTGTGAGTTCAGAGATTTACACCCCTTATCACTGCTGATTTCAGTGTGCGTGTGAGAAGCTCACAGGAAACGGGGGCAGGCTGCCCTCTGCCTGGAGGTGGTCAGCCTCCGGGTCGTCCTCCTTCAGCTCCTTCTGACCTGAGCTGTAGAAGCGATCCACAATATATGGCACCAAAACCTCCGTGAACTGATTCACTGCCTGAGAGAGAATCAGCAGCGACGACAGCCTCTGTACACCAGGAGACATCACACGGAAACATACATACAGAGCATACAAATAAATCACAATAATCATTTATAAATATTCACTACCCAAAAAAACCCTAACGTATTACCTGGAGCAATTTAAACATCATATTACAAACATCACTCTCTAAATTCTGGTGGTAAAACCCTCAATGCATCAGTGAACTGTGACGCACAAGGAAGAGAGTCAAGCGCATGGCGTTTCGAATGTTTAAAAAAAGGCAAAGTTGTGCTTGTTAAGGAAACGTAGCAGTAGGGCTGGACGATATGGAAAAAAATCTTATCACAATATTTTTTTTCATATCAGTCGATATCGATATATATCACGATATTGTAAGGGCTGGTGCTAGGTTGAGGCCCCCTCCGGCCACCAGGAGGAGTCGGGCACACTAATCAGGCCTGATTCCACACAGCTGTGCCAGGGCTAGATAACCCCAGTGATCCAGTCACTCGGTGCTGGGTCTTTGCCAAAGTTTTGAGCTAAGCTCCTGGCTGGTAACCTTGGGTATTGAGGTCTGAGAGCCTTTGTGCTACACCTCGTTTTCTCTCTTCAAGGGTGCAAGTGTGGCGACACCGCCACCCTCTCCAGTTTTCTCACTTTGCTCTTTCTCTCCAGTCACCAAGCACTTCAGTTACGTAGTTTGATTTTCAGGAAGTTATTAGTTTAGTTTTCCCCAGTTTATCGGGGCTGCCACTCTTCCCGTGGCGTCCTTTGTTGTTTTGTTTCCCGCCGTTTTCTCACGCTCGGCGTGGGCTTTTGTTTCTGTACGAGTTTAGTGCCAATCCCTCCTTTTAAATGATATACACGGCAGTAATTCTAAGTCGGTGCGGTGGCTCAGCGGTAGTGCGTTCGTCCTGTAACACCGGGGTTCGCGCCTCGGCTCAAGCATTTGTTTATTCGTCTTTTATTTTAACCCTTGTAAGCTCTTATTAGCGATCGCCTCCCACCTGCGGCGCGTTGGTCTAGTGGCAACGCGTCGGTCTCGCGCTTGGGTGACCCGGGTTCGATTCCCACCTTTTATTTCTTGGGGTTTTACCTGTTCTGAGATCTAACTGTTCTACACACGAGCCCACTGCCAGTACAGGGTGTTAGCTCACCCAGATAAGTGTAGGTACTTCACACCTGCGGTTTGGGTTCGAGTCCAGCACTGCGACTCAGATACATTACAGATATAAATCAAATCACTATTTCCTTCTTACTTTAAGCGAGAAGTAAAGATAACAAAATGTAAAAATTTGAGGAAAGGACTCATAGCGGTGAGTCGACTCTCTGATGGCTCTAATGAGGAGTTGGTTTAGCGATTCTGTTTTCGGTAGGAAATAAAGTTTCCCTCCTCGAGATTTTTGGTTATAAAGTCTACTTTGTCTCAGTGTTCTCACTCAAACTCCTACACTATATATATTTATCAATTACGAAATCACGTCGATTAGCATAATGTGCATCAATGCGTTGCTAAGGTGGCCGCGCCCACTGAAAGAAAGGATTTATCCGGAGCGCAAGCTGCAGCTACAGTCACTCACGTGCAAGTTGTGGGAGTGTTTCACAGAAACGCTCTGTCAGTGGAGATGATCACAACAGTACAACTGACCCGAGCACTTGAAATGCTAACATCCCGTAGCGTTTTATCAGGACAGCACCTGTTTACTAGCTGTTCTTATTTTAAGATTATTAACACGTGTAACATGTTTCTTTCAGTAGTAGTTACGTTTTCTGTCGACATTTCCTCTTATTTTGTTCTCACTGCTCGAGTGTGACGCCTGCAGTAATCAAATTACTAGTACGTGGGTTAAGCTGTTGCTACGCCTACACTCTGCACTGTGTGCTTCAACCAAACATGAAATGGCTGGAACTCTATTTCAGCCACCTGATTGGTTTGGGGCGGCGCTATTGGCTGTTCGTGTTGTCTCTCAAAACATGGACAGAACTTAATTCTATCGACTACGTCTTATAGTTCTATCGAGGAAACGTTATTTCGCGATAATTATCATTTTATCGCCCAGCCCTACGTAGCATATGTATGAAAAGCACCTGGTTAATCTCACCTTGCGTAGGAGATTCAGGTCCTCTTTGAAGAAGGCAATGTGGAACAGCACAGCAAAGTTATTGAAAAAGGTGAACTGGAGGGGAGAGAATAAGAAAGAGAGAAATTAATTCTCACCATCCGCTTAATGCACCAGTGTTCTGGGATTTGCACTTATCAGCTTTAAAAGTACACCTGAGGCTTTAGGAGCAGAACATCTGTTTCAGTTATATATACTTAACATCAGAGAGAGAGAGAGAGAGAGAGAGAGAAAGGTAGAGACAGATCATAGAATAACTGATTGAAAAGACAAGGGGAAGCTTCCTAGTAGTTGAAATTAGAGATGGAAGGATCGATCGGCCATGTATCGGTATCGGCTGATTTGTAATCAAAATATGTGATCGGCCGACATTACTCCAATTTAGCCGATATCAAAGCAACAAATGAGCCTAATTTGTGTATTTACAGCTAGCGTTTCATCCAGGAAGAGGAGCCCTGAGTGAAACCCCTTCCAGGCAGATCCCTGCAATTCCTATCTGAACCACTAGGTGGAAAATATACTGTTTCATTTTTGACAGACTGACTGAAGCAGCGGCTTCGCGAGAACAGTTTAATCGTTCAAAGCATGTGCAGAAAGAAAACATCACCCGTCTGGCAGTTTGTTACCGTATGTGACTCAGACTCATCCAGGACAGTTTGTAACATCAGTAAAATTAGTAACATCAGCGTCTCTCGCGGAGGAACCAAGACAAAGACATTTAACACCACTAATCTGATACAGTACTTCAGAGACACCACACAGCTGAATACAGTGAGTATCAGTAAACAGCAGAGCTAGCACACACAGCTAACACAAAACAAATAACCCAGAACACCATGCAGACCAGATCTGACTGGTACGAACAGTACCGGATCAAGGTGGGTAACGGGACTCACCACAAGAACTTTAGTGGTGTGATGATTCTGGAAGGATGATTCCTCCCTGTGGTTCTCTAGGGAATCAGGGAGAGAGAGTTTAAAAATGAACAGAGTTCCTGTGGGCTTCTAGCCATATCATCTCTAACTGACATTCTGATTATCCAGTTTTTCTTTATTGAGTTTTTCGTGCCACTGTGCTTGGACCCGGATTTTCTGTAAGGTTGCTTTGTGACAACATCTGTTGTAAAAGGTGCTACATAAATATACCATGACTTGACCTGACTTGTTACAGTAAATCCATCCACATCTGATATACACAAAGGTGTCAAAAGTATTTACATTCATTACTCAAGTAGAAGTATAGATACTAGGGTTTAAAAATACTTCTGTACAAGTTGAAGTATCAATTCAAGCGTTTTACTCCAGTAAAAGTGATAAAGTACTGTAAAATGTAAAAGTATGTAAATGTAAGGGAAAAATGTCATTAAGAACAAAAGCTCTATAGTGCACTAGCCCACCTCCCCCAAAAATATTCTTCTAAAAGCCTTAATGACTATAACGTTATATTAAAATTTTAATATTGATAAATTTGGGATGCGCTAGGCTTCCTTTTTCAGCCCATATACGCCCACTGAACAAGAATGTGGTTTAGTACAATGTAAATATATTAAAGAAGCATATCTGTTACTACTGAACATTAACATGTGTTTCATGGAGCAGAAGATATGATGACTAGTTGTTTATAAGTATTGTAATGGTGCAAAAAGTTAAAACTTCAAAGGCATGTTATCAATAATCTTTACTGGAATGTAAATGTACATGAATGAAAACAAACTGAAATGTAATAGGAGTAACGAGGCTATTTTTAAATGTAAGGAGTAGAAAGTACAGATAATGGAGTGTAAATGTAAGGAGTAGAAAGTACTGATAATGGAGTGTAAATGTAAGGAATAGAAAGTACTGATAATGGAGTGTAAATGTAAGGAGTAGAAAGTACTGATAATGGAGTGTAAATGTAAGGAGTAGAAAGTACTGATAATGGAGTGTAAATGTAAGGAGTAGAAAGTACAGATAATGGAGTGTAAATGTAAGGAGTAGAAAGTACAGATAATGGAGTGTAAATGTAAGGAGTAGAAAGTACTGATAATGGAGTGTAAATGTAAGGAGTAGAAAGTACAGATAATGGAGTGTAAATGTAAGGAGTAGAAAGTACAGATAATGGAGTGTAAATGTAAGGAGTAGAAAGTACAGATAATGGAGTGTAAATGTAAGGAGTAGAAAGTACAGATAATGGAGTGTAAATGTAAGGAGTAGAAAGTACTGATAATGGAGTGTAAATGTAAGGAGTAGAAAGTACTGATAATGGAGTGTAAATGTAAGGAGTAGAAAGTACTGATAATGGAGTGTAAATGTAAGGAGTAGAAAGTACTGATAATGGAGTGTAAATGTAAGGAGTAGAAAGTACAGATAATGGAGTGTAAATGTAAGGAGTAGAAAGTACTGATAATGGAGTGTAAATGTAAGGAGTAGAAAGTACTGATAATGGAGTGTAAATGTAAGGAGTAGAAAGTACTGATAATGGAGTGTAAATGTAAGGAGTAGAAAGTACAGATAATGGAGTGTAAATGTAAGGAGTAGAAAGTACTGATAATGGAGTGTAAATGTAAGGAGTAGAAAGTACAGATAATGAAGTGTAAATGTAAGGAGTAGAAAGTACAGATAATGGAGTGTAAATGTAAGGAGTAGAAAGTACTGATAATGGAGTGTAAATGTAAGGAGTGGAATGTACAGATAATGGAGTGTAAATGTAAGGAGTAGAAAGTACTGATAATGGAGTGTAAATGTAAGGAGTAGAAAGTACTGATAATGGAGTGTAAATGTAAGGAGAAGAAAGTACTGATAATGGAGTGTAAATGTAAGGAGTAGAAAGTACAGATAATGGAGTGTAAATGTAAGGAGTAGAAAGTACTGATAATGGAGTGTAAATGTAAGGAGTAGAAAGTACTGATAATGGAGTGTAAATGTAAGGAGTAGAAAGTACTGATAATGGAGTGTAAATGTAAGGAGTAGAAAGTACTGATAATGGAGTGTAAATGTAAGGAGTAGAAAGTACTGATAATGGAGTGTAAATGTAAGGAGTAGAAAGTACAGATAATGGAGTGTAAATGTAAGGAGTAGAAAGTACTGATAATGGAGTGTAAATGTAAGGAGTAGAAAGTACAGATAATGGAGTGTAAATGTAAGGAGTAGAAAGTACTGATAATGGAGTGTAAATGTAAGGAGCAGAAAGTACTGATAATGGAGTGTAAATGTAAGGAGTATAAGTAAAAAGTTGAATAATAATTACTCCAGTAAAGTATAAATAACCAACATTTCTACTTAAGTAAGGTAAGGAAGTATTTGTACTTCATTACTTGACACCTCTGGATATACATGACTAGAATGACTGTATATAGTTACAGTACTTAGTAACAAAATAACAACCAAATAATGCATATTAAGAAACTAATTAATTGCCTCTTCCTGCTTCTCTTTTGTTCCCTTACTCACTCTTACAATACAATTAGGTCATTTGACAGCACTGACTTTGATAATGTGCCTCAAGACTATAATTTAACAGCTAATAAGCAGTCTAGATTTGGAACAGGCATGCCCATTGGCTCACTTGTACTAAGACCGACCAATTTGATATCAAAATGAAATTCATGCAGGAACACAATATCTCTCTTACTCACCCCACTCTGTCAGCCGCTGTGCTACATTTCTGTAGGCGTTCCCCAGCATATTGGTGTAAATGATGTGGATAATGGAGGGCAGGTAAGACATTGTTGCTGAGATGATTGAGCCGGACGCCTTATGGAAATCCTTCATCACTGCCTCGCAGTAGTAAAATCCCAGCATGCCGAGCACCACCAGGCCTAAGAAAAGCAGTACCACTGGCAGGGACACTAGCCCCAACCTCAGCTGCCTCTTCCAATCCGGAAAGAGGGGCTCCAAACGGCCGGTCACAGGGTTGATGCCCAGCTCACCCGTGAATCCTGGCCGTGGTTCCTAAAAATAGGGACAGGAATATGGAGAAAATATTAATGACAATACATGTCAAGTATACAATATCTATCAAAATCTACAATAGTGTTTCCACATACTATACAGCTCTGCATCCAATGAAGGAGGACGAGTTAAGTCTTTGTTGGAATCCCAGTAACAGCAGGACCTTAACTCCCGACATATTAGTAATCGAGTAATCTATCAAACCAAATACTGCCATAAACTTTACTGGAATATATTAAGAATTCATCAAAAAAGACTGCAAGATTAATTTAGAACTGGCTTTTCATGCAGTCAAGTGCATTCCTTACATGGCACGATCACCATGTTGATGCAGAGTATGAACAGGCCCTTTGAAAATCGTCTATGTATCGGTATCAGAATATTTGATCAGTAATCGACCGATATTTCTCCAATTTAGCCGATCCCCAGAGCTGATCGAGGCGTTAAACAAATGAGCCTAATTTCTGTATTTCCAGCTAGAGTTTCATCCAGGAAGAGGAGAACCCCCTCCCTGCAATTTCTATCTGAACCGCTAGGTGGAAATACACAAGCTTTCATTTTCCACAAACTGACTCAAGCAGCAGCCTTGTGAGAAAAGCATGTGCGGATAGAAAACATCGTCCATCTGTTTTACCGTATGTGACGCAGACTCATCCAGGGCGTTTTGTAAAATATGTAAAATCAGCCTGTCTTATAGGGGAACCAAAGACATTTAACACAACTAATCTCACACGGCCCTTAAGAGACACCACGCGGCTGAATACAGTGAGTATCAGTAAACAGCAGAGCTAGCACGCACAGCTGGCACTAAACAAACAACCCAGAACACCATACAGACCAGATCAGACCGGTACTAACAGAACAGCAGCAAAAATTCAAGATCTACATTTAATGATTACAGTTTTTTGTTTAGAGTCTGCATTTAATGCTTTTTTCGTTTTAAATTTAAATTGAATGAGATATTTATCTGTTGGAGATATTTGTTTGATTTAATTTGTTTATTTACTGTTAATTTAGTTAAAAATATTGTGCTGTTTCATATGAGCTCTTTAAAAATGGTAATAAACCAGTTTAAACCATGTTTCATGACTTGCTTGCGCTAATAACTGTAGCATGTAGCCCTGCTGTGGCATATAGCCCTGCCCCCGATCGGTATTTGCTATCGGCCGATGGTGCTGGAAGGTGATTGGCGATCGGAATCGGCCTCAAAAAAGACAATCAGTCCATCTCTAATAATTAACCAATGACAGTCAGCCAAGTTGTTGAATAGGGCAATGCTTAACACAGAAATATCTACTTTATAAGTAGCTTTTGTTTATTTCATTAACGCCACTACAACAACTCTACTTTCATTTCAGCCCTTGACGTGATACATTATACACTGTCCTGGTAACATCAGCAAGTTAATGTTATGTAGCCCTAGCTAGCTCGTTAAACCAATATTTTAAGCGAAAATTAACAAATTAAAAACACTCACTTAGAAAACAATTTATTTCTCTGTCTTCTGGTGCATGGCCAACAAGGCCAAATGAGTTTCTGGTATCCTGGCTGGCTCACAGTAATACAGTTGACTGGTCAAATTAACGACCACAAATTGAACCTGTGCTCTGTTTGGTGGAGGGGCCTTCTTCCTAAGGGTGTTTGCCCGATAGAATGGATTATTCTGTCTTACATCTTCTTCCTTCCAATTAAACACATTTCAAACAGATGTATTTGCCTTTTAATCTTTGTAGCCACATCAAAATATCACCCACACCTACCTGAAAACGTTCAGTCAGTGTGATGGACCCCCAACGGTATGAGAGAGCTGCACTGCGTCTCTTCCAGAGCTCCATGAACACAGTGGACCAGATCATGCTGAAAACAGCCTGAACCATCAGGCCACTAACTGACACCTCGTCGCCATCTGCTTCTGGAGATCCAGACTTCGCTTCAGGAACAACTGAGTCAGCTTTATGCTCATCAGTGGACCCCCATCTGGGGAGGAAGAAAGAGATAAAGAGGCCCAGAACTGCAGGAGGAACCAAAGCCCATGTGTAGAAGTCTAAGAAGCTGAAGTAAAATGCAATGGAGCCACCGAAGTAAGAATGAATGGAGTCTGTGGTGGAGAGAAAGAGAGAGAGAGCAAATCAATTCAAATTATTAAGCAATCGCAAATAGATATGCTTTTGTGGTCAGGACATATAAAGTTATAGTTATTATTACAAGGGACAAAACAATACAGCATATAAAAAACAGTAGTGTCAATCCTTCTGAAGCCTGGCTACTGCCCGTACTTTTGTTCAATTTTATAATTAATTAATAAGAGAACAAATAATTATCCTAAGTCCATCCACAAAAGGCGTATACACATCAGAACGCCTCTGCTTATGTTTTGTTTTCATCTAAAAAAAAAAAAGCTATTTAAAAAGTGCTTTGTTTGTACAACCTTAATAAATAAATAAATAAATAAATGTCGTAATTTCAGGCAAAATGATACCAGTTTTTCTAGACTTCTAAGGATAAGAAGAGGATTTAGTTTGAACAACTGAAGTCTACAAACAGGTTCTACAATGAAGGCATGATATGAAAATGAAGTGAAGCTGTGAGAAGAACAGGTGGTTAAAAAAAGACTGATCTAATCCAACAACATGTCACACTTTGGGGTGCACTAATTATTCAATTTTTTTTTATTTAATGGTTTTATAAAGTATTTATAGCATGTTATACAGTGGTATTAAACTGCGGTGGATGTTCCAGTGCAGGTTGATTTGAATAAGCAGAGAAAGAGGGACGTTCATTCAAGGCTGCTTTTCATTTTATGGAGAGAGCGTGCATGTACTTGTACGTGTTCTTTTGTGAGTATTTGCATGTGAGAGACAAAGGTGTGGGTTGTGTGCGTACGTGCGTAGCACGAGACTTAACTTCATGCTAAAAAAACTCAAGAAATAATCCAAAGGTTCACTCAACAGCAAGTTCAGAGATCATTCTTAAAACACTGCTCATTATTTGTGTTATACCGGCAGCACAACAGCAAGTTATGGTTTGACCATTATGACTATTCTGACAGTTGCTATGTTCTCATTAGACTTGCAACAATTTACAGAGATCAACATGTTCTACTACATGAAACCATGTTTTGTTTGCCACCATTCAAAGCTACACAGGGAACATGAAGAAACTACTAATGCAGTGTTTGGGGCAGATTCTGTCTGTTAAATAGAGATCGACCGATATATCGGGCCGATATTTGCCTTATTTTTATATACCGGCATCGGCCGATATCTGCGCTTCGCAGCGCCGATTTAAAGTCAGGCACGTCCGCGGGCAGCCCCGTGTTATTGGTGCAGTGGACAGTGCTGCTGCCGTATGTGAAGGACCCCAGGCGGAAACCTTTGGAACTGTTCAGCCAGTAAGTGAAAATGAATCATTTATAGCAAACAATTATGTTTTTAATGAGGCGGTTACGAGTTTCTAGTTACGGCCGTAGACGTGAACCAGAGCGGATGTTGTACTGCTTAGCTCCGGGGCTAAAGCTAACTGCTCTAGTGTAATACACACATTAACACACTACTGTTACACAGAGAGTCTCTCCGGAGCAGCCAGAGCTTCCCAGATATTACTCAGCTTCCAGCACTCGAGACTAACAGAACTAAAGAGAACAGAACAGAGCTGCTGTGTTAACAACCATTACGGCATATCAGCGTCTCTCGCCTCGCGCATGCTGTCTGTCTCTGTCTCTGTCTGTCTCTCTCTCTCTCTCTCTCGCGCGCACGCGTCACGCACTTTTACTACAACGCGATAAAAACCTGAGCGTGCAGTGAGGCTCTCTCTGTAACTGCAGTAAACATGTTTGCTGTGTGTTAGTATCTTTCAATGCACTTCTTAATAACTTGTTAGTTTTGGGTATGAAGAGATGTATGTTACAGTCTGTCAGCAGTAATGTGGTCATACTGCATTTTTTGAGGGGCAGATAAAAATATTTAGTTTTTTCTTGTTAAGTCAGTTTTTGAATAATGATGTTAAGTTCAGAAATGTTGTGCATCCACTTCTCATTACTAGTGTGACATTTTAGCAGCAAGTAAAGCAGAAAACTTATAAAAGCACTTATAATCACTAATATACTAAAGTATGGTATAAACTGTAATTGCACTTTATCTTCTAGGAGCTCTGCCTAAGTACTGCACTTGTACTGTATGTAGTCTTGTATTTGTTCTCTTCTCTGTAGGTGTTCCAGTCTTGCTAGGTCTTTTTTCTAGGTATCAGCACTGGTCCTGTGTTTATGGCAGTTTTTGAGTATAAGAGAGGTTTGGACTTAATCCTGTTGTACTAGATAGAGATTCTCTAACCAACACTAAGCACTTTTGTAAGTCGCTCTGGATAAGAGCGTCTGCTAAATGCCGTAAATGTAAATGTAAATGTAAAACTTCTAGATATCGGCTCTAAAAATCGGCCAAAAAAATCGGCAGCACATATCGGCCATCGGCTGACCCTGACCTCTAAACATCAGCATCGGCATCGTCTATAAAACCCTTAACGGTCGATCTCTACTGTGAACCCTCTGCTCGCAGTTAACGCCCTCTGTCCCCAAAAACTCATCCGTATTACATGATTTACATGAACGGCGTGTTCTTTAAAAATAGAACATTTTACCAAGAGACATAGCTTAGCACGTAAGGCATTCATATGTGCATAACTCGTGTGTGTGTGTGTGTGTGTGTGTGTATACCTAAAGGCTGTCCCCACAGGCGTTTCTGAGAGTACCACTCTCGTCCAAGAGCTTTTAAGTTCTTCTCATCACGCAGGGGGAAAACATCCAGGATTACTCCAGCTCTCTGCAGCTTCTGAACTACAGCACAGAGAAAGAGAGAGAATGAAAGAAAGAACAGAGAGAGCGCAAGAGAGAGAGATAGAGAGAGAGAGAGAGAGAGAGAGAGAGAGAGAGAGAGAGAGAGAGAGAGAGAGAGAGAGAGAGAAAGGGAAGTATAAAGATGTTCAAGTATGTTTGAAAATATTCAATTGCATAAATATAAAGATATGCTGTTTAGGGAATGACTTAATTATAAACAATATAATGCTGAGAGAGAGAGAGAGAGAGATACAGATGGACACAGTATTAACAGTAATTAGGCTCAAAGAGGAGAAGGAATAGAGTTTAGAATGACTAAGCAATTCAAAGAGGAAAAATAGAAAGGGAGGAAGACAGCAATGCCTACTGGTCACTCAGAGTGTTACACATACACACAGGTCTACTAAACACAGCCTGCACCTGTTCTCAAATCCAGCATTCAGCATGTTTTAAGAACTTTTAAGAACTTACAATAGGTAATTTGTTATTATTTGTCAACAGAGACAATAAAAATTCAATATTAATGGTGACTATAATTTACTTATAGTCTAATAGAAGTACATGACCTTTGTTTAGACTGGCTACATTATACTGTGCATCATCTACGGATTTATGTAAATAGTTTGGTTTTCATGACATCACAAAACTAACAAACTGGTAATGGGTTGTTTTTTTATATATAATATACAGGGGTTGGACAATGAAACTGAAACACCTGGTTTTGGACCACAATAATTTATTAGTATGGTGTAGGACCTCCTTTTGCGGCCAATACAGCGTCAGTTCATCTTGGGAATGACATATACAAGTCCTGCACATTGGTCAGAGGAATTTTAAGCCATTCTTCTTGTAGGATAGCGTCCAGATCACTACGTGATGCTGGTGGAGGAAACCGTTTCCTGACTCGCTCCTCCAAAACACCCCAAAGTGGCTCAATAATATTTAGATCTGGTGGCTGTGCAGACCATGGGAGATGTTCAACTTCACTTTCATGTTCATTAAACCAGTCTTTCACCAGTCTTGCTGTGTTTATTGGTGCATTGTCATCCTGATACACGGCACCGCCTTCAGGATACAATGTTTGAACCATTGGACGCACATGGTCCTCCAGAATGGTTCGGTAGTCGTTGGCAGTGACGCGCTTATCTAGCACAAGTATTGGGCCTAGGGAATGCCATGATATGACAGCACAAACCATCACTGATCCACCCCCATGCTTCACTCTGGGCATGCAACAGTCTGGGTGGTACGCTTCTTTGGGGCTCTCCCAGATGTATGGAAAACAGTAAAGGTGGACTCATCAGAGAACAATACATGTTCACAACCCAAGATTTGTGCTCCTTGCAAAAAATGGCAGGTATTTCAGTTTTCTTTGTCCAATCCCTATATATATATATATATATATATATATATATATATATATATATATATATATATTTTTTTTTTTTTTTTTTTTTCTAAAATCCTAAAAATGTATATGCTAAAGAAATGTACACAATTATTATTGTTCTTGTTATTCTTTTAATTATCACTATTATTACATAAAATAAACATATTGGCTCTACTTTAAGACCAACCCTTTCTCTCTCTCACACACACTCACACCATAACTCACAGATATTCTGTCTGGATTTGAGGACACCCTTGTCTCCCACTATTCCAGGGATGCGTTGGTCTCTCACAGCTCTCATGGAGTCAAGTTCGTATTTAACAATATACTGCCGCTGTGCCAGAGTCAGAAACTTCTGCATGTCATCTACAATCAGAAACAAACAGCTGTGTTATACACTATAAATAGGACATGAGTTCTGTTTACTGGAGCAGAAATGTCATACTGTAAAGTCTCATTTTGTAAAAGGAGTCTGCTCTTTCTCCCCAGGCACATGCAAGATCTCATTATATGCATTAAATGTCATGAGCTGATTTAGAAACCCACTGTCCGCTTAACATATCTGCAACCATTAGGACAAATGTTAACAGATCAACTCAGGCTTAGCATCCTTATACAGAAAGGCTAATTTGTTGTGCCTTCAACCTTCTGTATACTAACCCTGGAGCAACTAGACACTGCTTGATTAAATAAACTAATAAACACAGTTATTGTGGCTGTTTATTGTAACAGTGCCAGTATCTCCATTCTGGCCATCACAGAAAAGCTGAAAGGCTACAGTTAGCAGCAGCTCCACCCATTTAGTCTTATCAGCTTAACTGCATAGCAAAAACTTCAGTGTTAAAACTCTCTGAAGTCCATTACTGCCCCCAGCAATAAACCAAATATTTATTTATCGGAGTAACTTTGTTATTAAAACAGTTTAATAAGTTTAATCACTTATTTACTTATCCGCAAAGAAAATATTAGATATTGTGGGAGGTAACAAATGCACAACCACACATTTAAAAATAATGGAAAATTGAAGGTAAACGAAATCATTCAGTTCAACAATGGACATCATTTAGTAGGGGTGTAAGAAAATATCAAAATATCGAAGATCGAGATATTATGTTTAGTGATACTGTATCGATTCTCAAAAACACAGCATTGATACACAGATTCCTGGCAGACAGTGAATCATTGTGTGCTGCGTTTAAACCTCTGACCACTAGATGGCAGTGTTTTTCAGCTCCACTCCAACATTAACAAGCAGCACAAGTGCACAAAGATATTACAAGCATGGGCAAACCTATTCATATTTATGCTATTTTCCATGACAACACTGGGGCGGCCATCATTGTTTACTTTGTGTTAGAACTTCTGGTGTGCCCGTGGATATGTTGATACTAATTACAAGCAAATCGACAACAAAGAAATAAAATGATTAGCATAACATATTCAGTAATAGGGATTCCCAGTAATTGGAAGATGAGGAAAACTTGGCTTGAACAACAGTGTTACGAACACAGCACATAAAGATCAGAGTGTTGTAAAGCCGCCTTCCAAAGAAGAGGACCTGCGTCTATGGCTGAAGCTCTAAATTTAAAACATCCACCCAAACCTCCGTATGTCTGCTCCTACCATTCTGTGGAGGAGAACCAGCACCAGAGCTTCCTTAT
Organism: Megaleporinus macrocephalus; assembly: GCA_021613375.1. Taxonomy (NCBI): domain Eukaryota; kingdom Metazoa; phylum Chordata; class Actinopteri; order Characiformes; family Anostomidae; genus Megaleporinus; species Megaleporinus macrocephalus. Next base: position 10,337,208 of record CM038713.1, on the reverse strand, counting down.
CCAGAGAAATGTCTCGCTTATGAAGCTCTGAGGAAAGCAGACGCGTCGGGTGTTTGCGAGTTAAGTAACTGTTTTCTGATCAGTGTCCACCGCGCTAGGCTATCTGGGCTGTAACTAACACCCACGCAGAGTGGCTCGGGCAGCTGGCTGGACTTGGGTTTAACCGGCTTTCAGAAATATAAACTCACCGTCTGTGTGTAGGAGTACACAGCCGACTTTTCCACTGTGCAGATACTGATACGCTTCAGTACTTGTATAGTTTTTCATTGCCGAACCGTCTACACCTTCTGAGAGTACAAAATAATTAAAAACGTCGCCGTAGGTAACCTCAGACCACCCTTTCACATCATCCACCTACTGTGTTAATAACCTCGGATTAGACAGTGTTGTCCCATTCGAATTTCTCACTGTCTCTCTGGTCTCCTCCCATGTAACTGTATACATTTTGGTTAGCTGACCGGAAGTTCTAACACAAAGGCGAATGAAACACACGCTTGAAAGTGGGTGTGGCGAAATACGGTAAATAATGGTGTGTTTTAATAGTAAAATCTGAAATATCTCGATATATCACTTTGCCTAGTATCGCAATATATCGCGATATACTGAATCGTGACCCGTTTCACGATACGTATTGTATTGCCAGATTCTTGCCAATACACAGCCCCATTATTTATACCTACAGTGCTGCATTAATATATACAGTATCTACTATTTTTAGTGTTCAGCTTTAAGTCAACAATGTACAACTGAACTAAACACCAAATCAATCTGTTTTTGCTCCAGTTCTACTGATGTTAATGTGTGTCACGTCTACTCACCAATATTGCTGAAGTTGTCGCGGTCATTAAAGGAGAAAGTGATCATATTTCCGTCTTTGTCAGCCTTGCACAGACCCAGGTCCTCTGTGGCCTTCAAAAGGGTGCAGCGAGGGGCTGCCACCACGATACGACCCCAAGAGGCATCCTCACCAGGGTGGGCCAGCAATCCTGCTCCTAAAACATTCACACAGAAAGGTTAATTAGCTTCCATTTCTTGTCTGACACAGCATCCAAATGTCCATCGGATTATATAACCCTGATAAAAGGCTGTTATTATATAATGTAAGTAATATCTACCCAGTAAACATTCTTACTATTATTATATATCCCAAGCTTATTACACCTTAATTATCATTATTAAGTATGAGCTAGTATTGGACTACAATACAAACTAGCTGAATTATTCTCACGTTACAGAAACGTATAGATGAAGTCTGAACTAGCCGGCAGGTCAGTCATTTAAGGAGAAAACCGTGGATCTTATTTAAAGGTTTCAAAAAGGTTCTAACATTCACCAATAAGTTCTTATTTTCTCTTACAGTAAAAACAGAATCAATGCACACGCAGGAGCACAAAGGTGAGGAATGTTCTGTGGTTGTCATGAATCTGATAAAAAAAAATACTGATATCCTCTAAATGCTAGCACAAACAGTCTAAAGATAGAATCTAAAACATGAATTTGGCCTGTATCATTGTTCATGTTTATAGTGTCATGTCAAAAAGCACATATGCAAATCTAATTATAATTACATATCAACTAAACCCGGATCACATTTATGATGGTTGACTATTGGCTTACAATGCTACCTGAAGCAGTATAAACTTTCATTACTGAACATTTATAGCTCTCATGCAAAAATAAAGACTAAAAAACTTTGAATATAAACCACCATAAACAAACACCAACAAACATAGCATGGCCGTTCGACTGCATGAGTAGAATAACTGTAAAACTGAATTTTCACCAAAGTATTAATTAATTAACCCATCACACGACTCAGATCACATTATTAGTCCTGCTAATGATTCTTCTGTCACTCTCCTCACCTCCAGACGCCTGAGGTGCTGAGATCATGGCCATGATCCACTGCTTAGTGTTGGGCTGGACATTGTCAGCAAGCTGGATCAGAACCAGTGGCTCCACCTGAGCTGAAATGCAGCATGGACAGCTGACCTTAGACCAGGACTCTGGCCCCGCCGCCTCCACCAGGCCACAGACGCCCTCCTGCGGCTTTGGAGACGTCATGGTGTCCCTGTGGAAGGCCACCATGAATAAACAGAACCCCGAGCTGCTATCGGTATACAAAGAGCTATGTTGAATATCAGCAATTCTTATCAACAATACCTAATATGACATGTAAATATGTGTTTATGGCATGATTTGCATCAGCACAACAGTGGCACTGGTATGGTAGTGTGTGTGGTGCAGGTAAGAGTATAACATACACAGCAATGTTTTCACACATGTCAGTGGTCAGTTGACAGCATTGGACTGTATCCTGTGGTCAGAAACTGATGACTGATAAAGGACTATAAGGAGACTAACACAAATGTGTGTGGCAACAGATGAGCTTTTATGTCTACCTTTACATCAATAAGGTGGACCAACGAGTAGGTGTGAACAGTGATTGGACACAGAGTTTTAAAGAGCCAGCAGCACTGCTTTGTCTGATCCACTCACACCAGCACAATACACACACAGTAAAAAATAGTGAACAAAAACAAAATCTGCATTGTAAACTGTAGGACTACAAAGTGTAATGAGGAACCTAGGATATGCCTAGTAAACTGACCAGTGAGTGTATTTCATTCATATGGATTGGCATATTTGTATTCATCTGTCCAAAGACTACAGTAAGAAAACTGGATGCTGTAGCTAAACTGTTTGTCCAGGTTGGATTTCGATTATTGGGCTTGAGCTCAGTTTAGGAAATTGTAAAATCCATTGTAGGCATAAATGGGTTTAGTTACCCCCGTAACTCAATGTATTCATGTATGCAAAGCAGCAAATGTGGCTACAAAGAGAAAAAGGCTATATACGGTACAATAGACATTCCTAAAGCAGCAGCTCAATTTAAAGAATGATCTCAGATCAGTTTACACAAAGCTTAATAGCGAATGTGGAGCTCAGAGATGGCCTGTGAAACGGCACAGCTTCTGTAGAACACACAGGTTAGCAGAGTTAGTAGAACAGACGTTAGTTAGCATCATAGTTTTGGTCTTTTATGAGTTTCATTGGCAGGCGTGGCCTGTGTGATTGTTCACAGTAGATGTTTACCAAACAGAACAGAGGAACACATTAGCTCACACCATCAATGAACGTAAAAAGAAAGCAGGAAGACGACGAGAGAGAGAGAGAGAGAGAGAGAGAGAGAGAGGTAGAAGGATGAGGGCAAACAGAGAGAAACAGCACTCTACCTTCTGGGACAGTGCGCTCCTGCTAGAGTTTTGCTAGTGTTTTGGATGACCACACTACTCCTCCTCCACTGTTTTCTGAAAGCAATCAGCGAGATCTGCTTCTCACAAACACATACACAACACTGTGCAGCTACGCTCACATAACAAACACACAAAAAACAAACATAAACACACTTCCTCCCTCAATCTGCATGTGGAAGCAGACAGTTGCAGGGCCCAGAGCTGGAATGCAGTGTTTTCTCCTCCCTGGCTACAGGGTGGGGAGTGCCTGCTTCATTTTTTCATTTTTCCTGCTCACAGCCTCCCGGCCACTGCTGGGTCCTACTGCCCGCCGCTTTTCTACAAAATACACCAGCAGCTCTTTATTTTTTGGCCATTGGTAACAGGAACACCTGAGTGCTTATTTATGCAGCTGTGCAATAACAAAACTATACAATTAAAAAAGAATACAAAATAAATATACATTTAAGCATTTTTAAACATGATTAATTTCTATAAACATAATTATATACATCAACATAGTAAAATATATATTCAATTTAATTACATTTCATTCAATTCTATATTTGATTTTAGTGTCATTTTACAACAGCTTCTTATAAAGTAATCATATTGCTATTATAATTTTACATTACAGTAATTTCTACTATAAATTACATTATATATTTATTAGAGATGGATGTATCAGTATCGGACGATTTTTTTTCAATATATGTGATCGGCCGATATTTCTCCAATTTAGCAGATCCCGAGAGCCAATCGTTAGCGTTAAACAAATGAGCCTAATTTGTGTATTTCCAGGTAGTGTTTCATCCAGGTAGAGGAGCCCTCCTTGAAACCCCATCCGGCCAGCTCCCTGCAATTCCTATCTGAACCGCTGGGTGGAAATACATACCATTTAATTTTCCACAGACTGACTAAAGCAGCGGCTTACGAGAACAGTTTACGGTGCTGATAGAAAACATGTCCGTCTGGCAGTGTTTTACCGTATGTGACGCAGACTCTTCCAGGACGTTTTTAAAATGTGTAAAATCAGCGTGTCTCGTTGAGGAACCAACGCAAAGACATGTAACTCTACTAATCTGATACAGCACTGCACGCAGCTGAATACAGTGAGTATCAGTAAACAGCAGAGCTAGCACACACAGCTAGCACAAAACAAACAACCCAGAACACCATGCAGACCAGATCTGACCGGTACGAACAGAACAGCAGCAGCAATTCAAGATCTACATTTAATGATTACAGAGTGTCGTTTAAAATGTGAGTTTAATGACTGCAGTTTTTACTGAGTTAATTTAATTCGCTTGTTTGACTTTAAATTAAGGGTCTAAATGTAATGATTGCAGTATTTGGGGATATTTGTTTGATTTACTTTGTTTATTTACTGTTAATTTTGTTTAAAATATTATGCTGTTTCACATGAGCTCGTTAAAAATGGTAATAAACCAGTTTAGACCATGTTTCATGACTTGCTAGCGCTTATAACTACATGTAGCCCTGCCGTGGCATATAGTCCCGCCCTCGATCGGTATCGGCTATCGGCTGATGGCGCTGAAATGTGATCGGCGATCGGAATTGGCCTCAAAAATGTTGATCGGTCCATCTCTACTATATGTTATTTGATTGTGTGTGGTTATGACAGTGGTCATGTTAGGTTTATGTAAGTGTCAGGCAGCCTGAACAGACAGTAAAGTAAATTAAGTAATTATTACAGAACAAAAAGTAGTTAAATTAGCATTGTGCAGTACAACACAATAACTAACAATGATATGTTATTACATAACATGCTTGCTGCTGCACGTGGGTGTTGTTTCCGTATATCACTAGAGGGCAGAAACTGCTCTTAAATCTGGCGGACTGAGTTTCAGTGCATTACCTGCCAAACAGGGTGTACGAGTTCACATGTGTGTGCTGACTCTTTACCTCCTGCAGAGAGTGATGGGCTTTTTTTCTCAGGATGCTGCTGGTGTTTGTGTTTCAGGTCTGATGCAATTTCTCAGAAGTCTAAGCCGTCAGGAAGCTGCATCGGACTAAAAGCTTCCACTGCTGCTCCATCAGGACTGAACAGATTTCTTCTGGTGCTGATGACTCATCTTCATCCCCTTGTCTTTTGATGAACCTTCATCATACATTATTGACTGTGTAGCCACAATGGTTTCCATCTTGGAGAAAGCTGATACTGTTGTGGTAATTCCAGTCAGAAATGTCCTATGTAAGGGTGAAAGAAACAGAATTGCTCAATACAGTGTATGGAAAAGTAAAACTGCACTGCCCCTACACCCCTTACTCTCTACCTAGCATGCACCATTTTCAGGTGGTTCATTCTCCTCTGTGAACTCAGCTTCTTTCAGCTTCTTGCAGCTGTTATGTGTGACTGCTGTAGACTACAATGCTTAGCTTTTTAAAAAAGTTTATTATATTGTATTATAATTGATTTACCAGGTAGTAATCACTAGAAAACATGATCAAAACATAGCTGTTGGGTCAAATTGGCACACAGAAGATATTTCTCTCTTTGAAGCTTGTAATAAGCTCAGAGCTAGTGTAACTTAGGGCGTACAGACACTAGGTTCTGTGATCCGGGCCTGGGCACGGTTCCCTGCCGAAGCACGGTTCGTTTGACTAGTGTGATCTCTCCGAACCGACTCGGGCTCTCCGAAACGACTCGGGCTCGTTTTGCTTCTAGTGTGAGCGCTATCGGACGCAGATTGATAAAGGCAGTGTGAATGCAGGCCATCGGGGGAGAGGGGAGGGGGGATAACCGGACCCCAGCACGGAACGAGCAAACCGGGCCTAGTGTGAGTACGCTCTTAAACACCATATCTATCCACTTACGACAGACACAGATCAAGCAAAAGTATTTAAGTCAATTAGCGCTATCTCAGAATTTATGAAGCTTTAAGAAGCTTCCCTTTAACCAAAGACCACAACACAAGCTGGAGCTTAGCTGAAATCTGAAATCTGATTGGACCCCCCCAGATGACTGACATGCCATGGCACCGATTCACGATGAGGGAGATTGTTCAGCAACATGAATGGCCTGGTGTCCGAATACCAGCAGTACCAGGATGCCACAGCAGAGGAAGAGGGAGAGTTTGAGGAAGAGGCAAAGGTTGAGCTGGCATAGATTAATCCACCCCGAAAATGTTCGTTTGTGTTACATTTTCATGTTTTTGTTTGATTCTCTTTCCTTTTTCCATGTTTAGCACTCAAAAGCTATTGAATGTTAATTTTCTGGATTTCTAAACTGTCTATTAAAGAAACATTGTTGGCAAAATGTGACTCATGGTGTGATTTACTTGAATACATTCAAAATTGTTCAGTTTTCTTCCAATTTCTACACGGTTTTAATACAGCTAGCAAATGTTCAGTCAATCTTGTGCCTACTGATGTTTTTTTCTTTCTTTTTTTTACTTCAATGTGTCTGATGTGCTGATTGCATTTCTGTGTATCACCATCTTCTACAAATTTGGCGGAATAAATGATACTGCAAAGCAAGTTTTGGTGGGATAACTATGGCTAATGAAGTCAGAAAAGCTTGACGGTTGCAAAGTCTGTTGACTGACTGTAGCAACAGTAGCTTGTCAAGTTCTTCTAAAAGCCATTAGTTGTCTCTTGTGATTATGGTTGGAGTTGAAATGGAGGTGGTAGCAAAATGGTAATCAGTGAGAAAGTTTTTAGGTAAAAAGCTTAATTATTTAACAATTCTACATACAGGGTCAGCACATGGAGTTTGAGTGCAACAGCAAGTTGTTTGCTGCCATCTTGTGTCCAGAAACATCCACAGCAGAGAATGTTCACTATCTCTCCCTCTTGTTCATTCATGTAGAAGGTGATAAATATGTGTTGGGCTTTTTTGCTAGGTATGTACGCTCTTCATGTGAAGGACTGCAGATGTCCTGTACTATGTGATGTAATCCCTCTTCTAAATTTAAAGTACAATCTGTCTGTGAGTCAAAGTAGATCTAACAAATATCAGCAAAAATAAAATTGCATGGGGCATTGGAAGGACGAAATCAATGAATCCTGTAACAAATATAAAATAACACTTTTAGCTGCACATCTGAAGTTAATTTGATATATTTAGTTTTATTTGAAAATAGTTCACTTTACAGCCTTACGATGTTTTTAAAGAAAGGAAAATTAGACTGAAAGTTTTAATTTCACTGAAAGTTTTAATACCAGTATCAATACTGTAAACGAAAAAGTACTAACTCCCCTGGTAATGTACCAGTTACCACCTTTCATCAGCAGATGGAGTTGTAGTGTTACAATTACATTCTAACAGTCTTAAAAGAGCTTAGCCACTGGCAAATTCAGTTACTGCAAATATGATGGAAATGGTGCTGAACATTGCCACATGGTATAAAAAAGCAGTAGACAGAACTGAATGATATCATAATGAAACTAGCGAAAACAAATCTCGATTTCAATACATGCACAGTAGGGGTGTGTTTAAAAAAAATTATTTTTCGATTCAAATCGTTCTTCATTTGAATAATCTGATATCAATTCGTATAAACCCGAGATCGACCTTTAAAATTAGCATTCCAGCGCCCCGAGGCTTGAATAGGCTTGTCCCATTTGAAATTCTTATTGTCTCTCTGGTCTCCTCCCATGTAACTGTATTCATTTTGGTTAGCTGAGCGGAAGTTCTAACACAAAGGTGGAAGAAACACATGCTTGAAAGTGGGTGTGGCTAAATACAGTGAATATAAACATATAAACACTGATGTTTTTAGTAATGGTAGGTTAAGTGTCCTTGTACATTTACCACATTAGTTCTCTGAAAAATCTCTTTTCATATTCAAACAAAACATATTATTGTAACTGAAATATCCCTAAATGAATCAATATTGAATTGAATTGAATCAGAAATCAAATTGAATTGGGACCTTGTGAATCAGGATCGAATCGTTCCGGGAAATCAGTGGCGATACCCAGACCTAATGCACAGTAAAAATCTTATATTTAAATAGGCAATGAACAACACAAAGTTAAATGAAATTAACTATTACAATCTGTAATGAGGTCTTGGGTTATTATCTGTAGTCATGGGTACATTTACATAATTCAAATGGAATTGTATCTGTAAACGATACATTTGGAGTTCAAATATCATCAATAGACAGTTTAAGCGATGAGATTAATCCAATAGAGGTGAACAGGAGGCATAACAGTTTTACAAGTAGGATATATGCCAAAGGATCCACCGTTAATGCTTACTGAGTGTTTTTCAAAACAAGAGCATCTTCTCTACTTTAAAAAATTATGTATTCAGCGGAATGTGCGGAATGCTGAAGGGTGTGTTGGCATAAGACACACAGTAGTCGTTAATTACCGCACCTTTCTGTCGAAAGTGTATTAAAGCTTTAAAATTTAATAAACCTCATGAAGTTGCCATCAGGAGAGGAAGACAAATAATTACATAAGAAGCCATTTTGATGCAACAAGGACCACATTTACTAAACGAAGCGGCAATCTGGCCCAATTTAGTGGAACATTGAGGGAGCTCTGTGTAGAACTGCTTTTAAACTGCGATGGAGCAGAGGGAAGGAGGGAACAATAATAGAATCAGTTATCTGTGTTGTAAATCGAAGATCACACAGGAAGGCCTCATTTGGTGAGTAATGGCATCTTTGGTTGTATGTGGCCCTTAGACTCTCCCTAGAGCATGGACGGTGCCGGGGAAGCACTGGACCCCCCAGGTGCCACCCCAGATGACTGACATGCCACGGCACCGCACGTCTTGTTGAAAAGAGCCCGTTGTATTTTGTAATTGGTAATACCTGCCTGCTGGGTCCCTCTTGTGCAGTAGTTGGCGCAATGTATCACGAAGAGTTGTAATCCACCCTACTGTCTATATAAATCCACCATTGTAAAGAGAAGGAGGAGAAGAAGAGAGTCAAACGCTTGGGAGAAGATCAGCAGCCTACTCTGTGATGGATGGTGAAATAGTCAGAGTGATTGTTTAAGTCTCTGTTCTGTTCAGATAGGAGATCGTTTACAGTGTGATATGTCAGTTCACCCACGAGTATCAAGATAACATAAAACATTATGTTACATCTCATTTCACCTACAGATGACTATCAGCTTCCAGCGCGCACTTCACTTAACATACGTTTCACTTCTGGCTGCTATGAACTGGGCAGAATGTGTTGAGCTTTGGCTCAGTGCTGGCCTTTCTTTCTCTGTTTCTCTAATGATTGTAGAGGAATGCTGTTAGCTACGTTAGCCGATTCATGCGCTGTTGGCTGAAATTAAATGTATATTTACAATTAATTATACTCTTCTGAACTGAGAGGTAGGCAGCTTGGCACTTAGTCAGAGAGAAGTCTTAGTCTTGGAGCTTGTTTGATTAAGCTCTGCACTATGTTCATGTCAAGATGGCATCATTGATAGTTTTTTGTTTTTAAACAGACAGATTGTGGGGTGTTTGTATTTGTTTTTTTGTGTTTTTCATTTACATATTGTATATTTAGTAAATTGTTAATAAACTGTAGATTTAATACACAGGTCGTATCTCCTGTGTGCTTAAGATGTACTTTATGAAAACAGTATAACATTTACCGATTTTGATTGCAGTTGATTGTATTACTGAATATTCATGGTCGTAGTCTGTGGACCCCCTACAATAGATTTGGCCACCCACTGGCCACCCCAAGGACATAGCTCTGTCTAGCTCTGCCACTTGCTACACAGTGTACATGATAAAGAATATTTTCATTCATATGTTTAAAATTAACTTATCGATGCACAGAGGACAAATAAGACGCCTCTCCCGTAGGATTAGATGTGCTGTGGGGTGAACTCAATGCAAGTAAATCAAAATCTTAAGAATTCAGTAAAATTTGAGTCAACACTCCCAAAGTTCATTTAAAGAGAGAAAGTTTAACACTGCCTTTTTTTCTGGTAATGAAACCAAATAAGACTCAGTCCAGTGTAGAATTGACTCTCTACTCGCAAATATTTCACCAACACCACATATTTAATTCCGCTGATTTTGCTGTGAAGAGGCTTCGCTGTGCCTTCCACGACAGCGCTCCTGCATATTTCTTACAGCAGGCCTTACCGAGGATAGACTTCATGGGTCTTTTCTTCTTCGGCGCTTTTGTTGGCGGCGGTGGTAATATGCCCACACGAGGGAGCTTTTTCGGCTTATCTTGCTGTTCCGCCATTATTGTCCTCTTATTTGGAATCCCCTGTGAAACAGACTCAAACAAAGATCTTCAACTCACTTAAATGCAAATGTACAAGTTCATGCAAATAATCCAATATAGTCGGTCTGCAGCCGGGGGCGTTCCTGTCCTTTGGGTGTTACTGTTTTCAGGAACACCCCCTCGTTTTCATTGGCTAAAACAACTGTGTTCATTCGCTTCAACACAGAACCGCTCCTCTTCCTCATTGGCTATAGCATGATCTATCTGTTCCTTGATACCAGTTCTGCTTTCCGGTAGTTTCTAGGCTAGTTCGACTTCACGCAGCGCCACGCAGCCCAATCGCCGCCTGGCTCGGTGTGGTGCATGCCGGTTAGTTTTTTTTGTCCAACTTGAGTCGGCGCCACAGTTGCTTCACGATGACATACTACGTTAGGCGCTGCAGGCTTCACACACAGTCGCTGCACGAACTGCGCGAGCCGAGAGACGGCTTGATGACGACAGAGCTTAATCCTCATTGGTCTGAAGCTCCGTGGACACCTCTGACGTTTAACTCCTTTTACTGTAAAATATATATCTCCTCTAAAACTCTTTAAAGACTCTACATTTACGCTAATACTATCATGACTAGTAGAAAATATTAGATATTAATAGAAGATATTCGATTAGGTGATTTCACATTACCTTTGATTGTAGAATTACTGAGTTATAAAACAAAGTAACCGTGGTGTATGTGCTATACAGTTTCTGGAACAGTAGGTGGCACTAGTGCTCACTAACACAGAAAACACCCACATGTAATCTACAGTGAAGCAGCTAGTAAAGAGACCTGATGAGCATCCTATTCTGGTGTTCGTGTGTGTTGCCGTGCCTAAAAACACTGATTTACCGCCTGTGACTGTAAACACTACAGTAACTGTCAGACATGGGACCAAATCACTAAGTTGCAAGTAACAAGTAAGTCTCAAGTCTTGACAATCAAGTCCCGAGTCAAGTCCCAAGTCTTAAACTTAAAGTCCTAGTCAAGTCACCAGATGTAACATCATTTCAGTATTTAAACACAATTGATGCAGTTGATTAGTAGTAAATTAAATTGATATTAATATAATATTAACGATTTTAGTCTGTATTATAATGCAAATAACTTACATATAAAATTAGATCATTTCAAGCTGTTCTAATCACTAATCACCCCATTACCAGTCCATTACCCAGTTAAAATAGATTGAAGCAGAAAAACCACTACTATGTGAGGAAGTGGGTCTCGAAGGCCAAGGTTGAGAAACACTGCACTGTATGAAAGTATTAGTACACATTACACCTACAGGAATTTTAATGATCACACTCTAAACCCATGAGCATTAATATATGGACGGGTCTTTCAGTTCTAACAGCATGTGTGAACTCTGCAGTAGCTCTGCATGTACTGATCAGTGTTTGGCACTTTTCTGCACTACTTGAATACCTCCTGTCTAAGATGCTGTGGTTCCTAAGTGCTTCAATTTTTTAGTACCCTAGCGTTACAGCACCATTTAATACTAAACAATCCAGTTTTGTGATTCATGTAACAAGGAACAGCATGGATCAAAGTAAGTGATTAGAATGACATGTAATGCTTATACCTAGACCTTAGCTACCACAACGTTTCTTCTGTGAGTTCACATGGACCAGCTTCAAAATCACACTAGGTTCGATAAGGAGGGCTTTCACTGAAATGCAAAAGACAGAACGTAAGGCTCTAGAGTTACAACTATATATTTATTGACTAATTAAAAAAAATCTGAATCCTTCAAATAATATGTGCAATGTTGAGGATAAATGCAAGAAAAGTGAAAAGAGCGGTTTCAGTCGATATAAAAATAGGGAAAAAATACAAATAAAATAGCTCTCTCTCTCTTGGCCTGAGGACAAGAAAAAAAATAGAAATAGCAAATAGAGCTTTTATTAGAGCTTTTAGCTTTATATAGCTTTTATCATATAAGGAAAAAAAATTCCACAGTTAACAGTACCTTGACGCAAGAATGAAAACTAGTTTTTACACAACAGCACTCGTTTAACAATCAGAACAAGTACTATAAGTCTATTTCAACACTTGAGTCTTTTATTCGCTGTTTTTATTCTTTTTTTCGTGTTTCGTATGTATGTAATGTTTTTTCCTCAATGTTCCTCTTTTTCGTTCTGCCTTTTTTTCTATGCCTAAAGGTGTTCTTCACTACCCGGGTACACTTATTTATTGTGTGTGTGTGTGTGTGTGTGGTGGGCAGTGCATCTCTTCTCTTATCTGCGTGTCGTTCGGATGTGTTGGTCTGACGCATGCGCTGTCGACGTCACTCCCAAAGCCCGCTGGGAACTGTAGTTTACTCATGGCTCGCCATCGTGGACTCGGTAAGCTCGAGGTTTTAACCCGTCTTAACCTGTGCAATGCAGCACTTCGTTCAACACACTGTACCCGAAACATAATTAACTCAAAATAAAGGCTGTATATTTAACAGCTTTTCAGGATTATAAGACTATATTAGTGTTCGTAACTACGATGCTAATGCCAGCTAATGCTCACAGGCATGCTAACACACCAGTTAATAGCTGCGTGACTCTCTTAATCATCATATATACTCATTATACTCCCGTTGTTTTTTATTTCACATACTTTTATTTAACTCATAAACGCTTTGGGCATCTCACACATGTGAATCTACACTTTAATCCTTATTTCACTTCTTAAAATCACCCGAACTCACCGGAGTTTCTTCTCTTCACACCTGAACAAAACACAGATGTAAAGGCGAACTAAGCTTGAGATAGAGCTCAAGAATACAGACCATAGGTCATTTTATGCTTAGATGAACTAATATTAACCAATTTTAACTAATATTACCAGCAAACGTTTCTCTGCCAGACGACGCGCGCGCACATTGACGGAGGGAGAAAAAAGAGAAAAAAACACTGCGCATGCTCAGTAGGAATTCAAGTAGAAATAGCTTGCTTCTTTTAAACAGGGGTTTTATCCAGTTTTCATTATTTATTATGTTAAAATAGGGTGGCGAGTCTTTTCAAGTTTTAAAGCTCAAGTCCGATTCCAAGTCCAAGTCAGTAAAGGTAAAGTCTAAGTCAAGTCACAAGTTATCAGTTTAGTGACTGGAGTCCACATGTCTGGTCCATACTGTCCAAAGAGCGGCCCAAAGCCAGGCAGGTTTGTTACAGCTCACTTAAAGAGCAGCTCACACAATATTTATTCTGCTAAAAACTATTATTTGTCTTTATTAAGATGTTTTATGTTAAATCTCCACAGAACAGCAGCAAAAACAGTCAATACAAAATAATCATGCACAAAAACCAAAACAAAAAACACATTACAATTAGTCAGGGTGTTGTGCCAAAACACAAAGCACGGCACCTTCGGTAGTGAATGCTACGTTAGAGTAGATTTTCTTACTATCAGTATGGCCAAAGGACCATTACCAGAATATTCCTGTTAACACTGACTTGTTAGCTAAATTCACCTGGACGGTTCCTGCAATACACCAGATCACTGAACTGCTGCCTGTGGCCTTTTGATTGACATCATCCAGCCTTTTGGAACATTGAGCTTGATTCCAGTATTGTGTCAATATTATGAGTAACGAAAACCATCCGACTCCCTATCAAACCTAACTTCATAGTATGAGAACCAAGCTTATTTACACATATTACAACATACTACTGTGTGATCATTGCTGTGTCTTACTGTAAACCAGCCGAGCAGAGCAGAGCTTATTAAATTATTCATGAACCCCCCAAAAACAGGGCAACAGTTTCTTTCTATGATCAAATCATAGGGAGCAAAGGGTTATGTAGGCCTTTTTACCCCAACCAAAGTTACATACCTTTTATGTGTGTGTGCCTGTGACTGTTGGACAGTCTTATCTTTCAGATGATCACAACCAAAGTGCAGTGCAGCTACTGTTGTTAATTAGTCTCATAAAAGCAAGTAGTTCATAGAATTAGAATAAAACTTCTTCAGTCGTGTGGTTGTATTGGGAAAGTGAACCTACTGCTGAACTGACTTTCTTATGCAGCTGTGTAGTCTGATCCTGATTTACACCATCAGTTATGAACAATAATTAATTACTACAGTTCTCCTAATATCTGGAATCTTGTCTACATTCCTCCAGCTGGCTGTCTCAGTCGAATTCCCATCCTGTACGGTCTGGGTGTGACAGTGAGTCCATATACAGGAGTGAAGTCTGGTTCTCCTGCATCTTCAGGCCAGTAGAACTGGAAGCGGCGCAGCAGCGTGACCAAGATGAGGAAGAGCTCCATGCGGGCCAGACCTTCACCAAGACACATACGAGGCCCTGCACAAAAAAACAGATATTAATATACATTATCAGTTTTTCAGGGTTGGAAATTTCCACACTGTAAGAAATCACTCCAGAGAGTGGTGAGGACAGCAGAGCGCATCATCAGGTCCTCACTTCCACCTGTACAAGATCTGTACCCATCATGGTGCCACAGCAGAGCCACCTAGATGGTCAGAGATGCCACCCACCCAGCCAACGGACTGTTCAGACTGCTGCCCTCTGGAAAACGCTACCGCAGCAGACTGAGCAAAAGTTTCTTTCCACAAGCCATCAGACTGCTCAACACTTCCTGATGAGCAGACTCATCAGATCTGTTAAGCTCTTGAACATATACCTACTTCATACTCAGGTGATCCTCCACTTAATGCTGCTAATTTTGTGCAATAGACTAAACCTAAACCCTGTGCAATCTTTCTAAACCTAAGCACTCTTACACCTTAAAATGTTTAAAATTTACAGTGTTATGTTTACATTGTTAGTGTGCAATACTTTGTCAGAACTGTGCAATATATATATATTCCCTTTAAGTGCAATACGTCTTTTTTTTACAGTATATCTATCTATTTAGAGTGTATCTCACTATTTATCACACACACTCTTTCTATATTTCCCACTGCACTGTCATGTTGTTATTTATTTGTCATGTTGTTATTTATTTGTCATGTTAGTTGTATGTCTTGTGTTTTTATATATCTGCACATTGGAGTTTGGAGAAACGCAATCTCGTTCAGCTGTGCACTCAGTTGTAAAGTCTGAATGACAATAAAGTTCCCTTTGACTTTGACTTTGAAAGCTATATATATATAATAAGTAAACTTAACAAGCTGTACTTAGACCCATTTGAGCTTTTACCTAATAAACCCCGATAAAACTAGTCAGACAGTGATCAGCGTACCATCAGCTGAACTGTGCAGAGAGTGTGTTAGAGCACGCAAAGCACTAAAATGGTGAGGAATATTACAAGAACCTTAGATCTTAAATGACTATGGAGAATTGTAAAGCACACTAAGCTGAACAGTTGCTGGAGAAACAAGTTTCTGGTATATGTTCACTATTTTTACTTGACGCTGTTTAAAACTCTCACCAGCAGAAAAGGGTATGAAGGCCTCGGGCTTCTCGAACTGTCCCTGCTCGTTCAGGAAGTTGGCTGGATTGAACTCGTGAGGAAACTTCCACTGACCCTCCTCAATCAGCACTGAGGAGAGGTTCGGGATGATGATGGTGTCCTAAAAGACAGAAGAGGAATAAGAAGGAAAGATAATCCATCCATCCATTATCTGCTGCTAAAACCCGCTAGGCGGGGTCACGGGGGGGCTGGAGGCAATCCCAGCGCATGACCAACACACACTCACGCACACTCTCACACCTACAGGCTATTTAGAGGGACGGGCCACCCTAACATGCATGTGTTTGGACTGTGGGAGGAGACCAGAGTTACCCGGAGGAAACCCACTCAAGCACGAGCAGAACATACACACTCCACACAGAACCACCCAGAGAAATTGAAATTGAACCCAGATCGGAAAGAAAATATGTGATAAAATTAATTATAAAGAAACAAAAGATGGATTTTCACCTTTGGGATGCTGTAGCCCATCAGTTCCGTATCTCTGCTGGTGCAGTGAAACACACTGAGAGGGACAGTGTTGGCGATACGCTGGAACTCATGGATCACAGCCTGCGTGTACGGCATGTTGTGTCGATCCACAAAGGATGCGTGAGCTTTACCCCGCAGGACCTCATCGATCTCCTGGTGGCACCTCTCTGGAAAGCCGAAAGAGCCGGCACATGGAACCACTGCCGTTTTTATGAAATTGGTAATTTAGTGGTAAATAATAGTTTAAGGTTCAAACCCTGAATGTCTGGATGTGTTATGAGGTAGAGGAATCCTGTGAGGAGGGTGTTGGAGGTGGTATCTGTCCCAGCACCATGCAGGTCCACAACATATCTGGCAAGCTGTTCCTCATTGAATGAAGACCCATCATTTCCTCTCTGTTAAACAGGGAACATCCACCGTGTCAATGGAAGTGAGTTCTCTTCAACAATACCAGGAAAAAAACATTCATACACACACCTTATCAAGCTCGTCCAGATAGCAGTCGACAAAGTTTTCTGGTTCTCCTGGAACTCTTGAGCTCTTGTGTTTGCTGACCATACTTGCTATCATTTTTTTCAGCACTTCAAAGTTTAGGAGAGCCTTCTTAAAAGGAAGGGGCAGCGCTCTCATGATAGGAAGGGTATCATAGATCTGCAGGAGTGAAAGATTTTCTTTAAACTATCATTGCAAAGATATTGAAACATGCTTCCAGTATACACACATTTCTAAATGCATTGGTTTAATGAATGACATATGAATCATTCTCAAGATCTGAAGCACAATTACTGTTAATCCTAAGATTACCCACCATTCCCCAGGGTCCGTTGGTAGTTTTCGTGAATTCAGTGAAGAGTCTAACATACTGTTTGAGGGTCTCATCTCCGTATTCGAAACGAATTCCAAATAAAACCAGATAGATGATATTTGATGCAGCATCATGAAACAAGGTCTGAGGATTCAGTGAGCCTCCTATACAGACAGTTCAGTAGTTAATGTCAAATATGATTGAATACTGATTACTGACTTTACCGCTTCCTTCCCAAGGTTGTCCATCAGGTAGAAATAGAGTTAACACTTCCTATGAATCCACTATTCATAATGCTTTACAGATGCTTCTATAAGGTATTGTATTGCTAAATCATCTATTAACACCAGGCATAAGTCTATACAATTGCTGTAGTAGTAGTGATAGTAGTAGTATTATACAAACTTATAAACACTTATAAGCTCATATAATACTACATAAACACATAAAGCAAAATGACTGTAAAAAGGCAGGCTCTATAATGCGTTATAATATATTTATATGTAACTAATTACCAGTTATTTAAAGATGTCTGTCAAATTCAAGCTACATATAAAAGTTTATTTTTAATATTACAAAATACGCTTATGAAAAAGTGTTTCTTTATTCAAGCCAAGTTGGTGGCCACTGTTTTGATGGCTCTGGGTGTTAAACAGAAAACATACCAGAAATCTGTTACAATGCCAATAACATTATAAAGTCATACTTACTTTATAACACGTTATGCATGCAAATAATAGCTACTTATAATTAATTACATAGACTTAGGTTAGGTAAAGGTATTGGATTCATATGGCAATCTGAATACAGGAGTCATAGGAAGTGTTAGTAAAATGAATGCTGTAACTGTTATATTGTTAGCCATAACTGTGGTTCATCTAGTTCTACCTGTGTTGGCACCACTGAAGTATCATAAAATAATAATACCAGGTTTTTTTTCCAAGCGTTCCATGAGATGTTCAGTCTCTCCCAGAATCCTGTCCTCCATACACTGCTTCCCCATGCCAAAGTTCCTCAGGGTCATGAGGGCAAAGCGGCGATGCTCCTTCCATGCAGCACCGTAATCAACCAGCACGATACCTGCCACATTTTACACACATCAGGCTTTTACCAGCATGTTAGATTCAGGTTCTCTGCAGGAAAGTAGACCCACAGGAGAAGGATATGTGAACAAAACACAGTTTATCAAGTTTATTTAGTCTAGAAAGCCAGCCTTCTCACAGTTTCCGTACAGTGTGGCGGGTTTTTTTATGCTCAATGTAGCCAAGAACTGCCTACTGACCTTCAAACTGACCCATTACTTTTTGTGTGATGTGTAGGTGAGGGCCAAAATCATGTGGTATGGCAGTTAACAAACAACTAGACAACCATGTGCTTAAAATGAAAAAGATTATTGTCGTTCAAGATGTGCAAAGAAGGCAACTACATGCTACAGGGACCTATATATAGTATATAGTAATAAAATAATTCTTCATGGCCTTCACCTTTTCCTTCCGCTGCATCGCTGACTAGAAGATTTTGTGGACGTCCTGAAAAGTCTGCAGCTTTGGTCACCAGAGCTTCTTTTATAGCCTTCAATCCAGTAAGAACCACCGCCGGTCTTCCTCCAATGTACAGACTGTAAATATTCCCATAGCGCTCAGCCAACTAAACACATCCAATACAATGAAGCAAAGAAAGCATATCGTCATTCAAGAGTAAAGTGAACAGATGTCTTAGTATTTACCTTCAGCTAAACAAGCTTCTGCAGGCTGGTGATGCCATAAAAGCCCACATTGGCACATTTGCCCAACCCTAATAGATGGTCGTTACTGACCTAAAGGTCCCTTGCTCTACACATCCCACTTCTGGAGCCTCCAGGGCTGCTAACCCCTTTAACATGAAATGTTTTGTTTTGCTGAGACTGGCATTAACAGAATTTACCTTTTCAAAGTCTTTTAGTGGATTGGTGATGCTCAGCTGAAACAGGTTGCCAAAGATGGGAATAGCCCGCGGCCCTGGAGGAAAGTTCTTGGGCCTCTGGATCCTGATGAAGAGAAACAGGAGACAGATGAAAAGCCAAACCAGAACCAAGGAGCCCAGCATGATCTCAGTGGTTCTGTTCTCTGCTGGGGGTTACTCGAACGCTTCTGGATACTGACTCCCTGGTACATAAATATATCAATCAAGTAGGAGGAGCATGTGTGACAGTAGTTCAATCATTAACAGTAAGGGTGCAGTAGGGGTCTTTTACTGCTGGAACCACTCCCCTTGACCTCCCCCCTGAAAAAGCCATGTGGATAGGCGTAGCACAAAAGGCAAATGACTGTCATTTCTTTTGCACTGGTAAATAACTGACACATAACTGTTCCACACTGATCCATAAAACATAAAAGGAAGCATGCAGTGGAGGAGTACTCTAATTTATTGGGTCTATTTATTTATTACCATACAACATGATGTGTATCTAATTTTTTATTATACCCAGACTGACGATTTCCCCAACACACCAGTATAATCAAACATAAACTTTCCTGAACTTTACTGTGTACCACTGTAATCTACCTCACGCTGACCTGCCCTGGATCTCGAGTGCCGTAATGAACTTGCTTGAACTAAGCTTATGAAGTGATGAACTTACCTGACCGTGAACAAGTGATAAGATTTGTTTGTTGACTGATCAGGAACAGAGAGCAGTGGGTGAACAGTCACTGGATGAATAATGGTTGTGATGAACTAAACTTCTGTTGAGGTCAGCACTTAGTTTTAGCCTTGGGGTTTGCCTTTTGCGAAGGTCACACCATCACACCATCAGTTAACACCTTTTGAGCACTTCTTCCTTTTCACCTCTCTACACTATTCTCACTTCATCATTCTGGAACAAATTCTGATTTTCTCCATCCAAAGACTCTTGTTCCAGTAATGAGCAGCGATTTTGGATGTCGCCTATCAAAGTCAAGTCTGGACTTCTTGTTCTTGAGTGCTACCAGTTGTTAAGTTGCACCATCATCACCAGGAGGACTGGGACATAAGATCACCAGTAATGTGAGGCTATGAGCAAGAAAAGAAAGCTTGAGTTCACGTCCAGGTAAGTTCAAGCGCTCTCAGTCATTTATAGAGTGCTGACCACCTTGTGAACATATTTATAGCAGAATTTAAAAAATTATAAACAAATTTGATTCTTATGGTCACACTGTTAGCCCCTTCAGTTAAGTCGCACATGCTCAGAGACTAAGCAACCGTCTGACACGTTAGTTTTTTCCAGTTGCTAACACAGTAAAATGACATGCATAGCACATTTATTAAAACTGACACACAGAGAGCAAACCCTCTTCTCAAGCCTCCAAAACTCTTAACTTGATTTCTGCTTTACACACATTCTGCAATTTAAAATGCAGCTTTTTACACTCAAGATTTCCTCAATGGTTAATTGTTACAACTTCAATCAGGAAGTAAGCACTATATATAAAAAGACCACAGAAGAGCACCTTACTATACAACAACAATAGAAGACATTGCAGAGAGAGGAAGAGGGAGGGTAAGAATGAGAGGGGTAGGAAGAGTGAGAGGTAGGTGTAGAGCTGGTAGAGGAGTTCATGGCCAAAGAAGACAACAACAACTTTCAAATGAAATGAGAATAACCTTAATAGATCATTTCATTGGCCACATACGAGTGGGGAGAGTTTGATTTTACCTGCTGCAAAAGAGATATGTTGGGAAAAAAAGAAACGAACCATCTACATCACTTTCTGTCACTCACCTAATGAGATGGCTGATGTTGTCTACCAGCTACCAAGTGGTGGATGTCAGGTTGAAGTGCAGAAAGTTGCAAACGGAGGTCTGGCTCAATATTAAGCCTATTCCTGTATTTGGTCTTGAGTACCACCAACATAGAAAATCCAGTTTCGCAGAGATACGTTGTGGGAAAAGGCATCAGGAATCTCACTGCCTTGTCTGAAAGATCAGGGTACTCTGACCTAACATCAAGCCTTACTATACAACAACAATGGAGGACATTGCAGAGAGAGGAAGAGGGAGGGTAAGAATGAGAGGGGTAGGAAGAGTGAGAGGTAGAGGTAGAGCTGGTAGAGGAGTTCATGGCCAAAGAAGACAACAACAACTTTCAAATGAAATGTGAGTAACCTTAGTTGATCATTTCATTGGCCACATACGAGTGGGGAGAGTTTGATTTTACCTGCTGCAAAAGAGATGGTTAGCGTAATGTTGGGAGAAAAACCTTGCAAGCAACTGAATCTCATATCACTTTCTGATAACACAGTTGAACGGCAAATAAATATAATGGCATATGATGTAACCCAGCAGCTTATGAAGAGTGCGAGAGAGACGCTTTTATGCAACACAACTGGATGAATCTACTGACATTGCAAATCTTTCCAACCTTCTTGCGTTTGTGAGGTATGAGCATAACCATGAAATAATTGAAGACATACTATTTTGTAAGCCTCTACCCACCAAGACAACTGCTGAAGCTATTTTTGATGTTTTGAATGCATTTATTGTGTCAAACGGAATCGAGTGGTCCAAATGTGTGGGAGTCAGCACTGATGGAGCAAAGGGCAATGATGGGACAACGCAACGGAGTCATCGTGCGCGTGAAAGCTGTAGCACCGCTGGTGACTTCTGTCCACTGCAGTTTACACAGAGAAGCATTAGCTGAATGTCAAGAGACCTTAAAATTGTGCTGGATGAGGCAGTGAAGATAGTTACCTTCATTAAGGCTCGGTCACTCCAATCCCGTTTATTTCTTGTTCTATGCGAGGAAATGGGCAGCAGTCACGTTCAGCTTCTTTTACATACTGAGGTAAGGTGGCTTTCTCGCGGCAAGGTGCTGGCTCGACATTTTTAATTGAGGGATGAAGGAAGAATTTTTTTATTCTTTTTTTTTTAATCAAACTTTGAACTTTCAGACCGCTTCACTGATTTTGGGTGGCTTTCTAAATTGAGTTACCTCTCAGATATTTTTACCCACTTGAATGGACTCAACCTTAGCCTTCAAGTCAGTCAAGTTAAGTCAAGTTTATTTATACAGCGCTTTTTACAACGATGTTGTCTCAAAGCAGATTTACAGAGTTTTGAAAACAGACAGTTATAATATATATCCCCCAGTGAACAAGCCAGAGGCAACAGTGGCAAGAAAAACTCCCTCAACTGGAGGAAGAAACCTTGGGAGGAACCAGACTCACAAGGGGAGAACCGTCCTCCTCTGGTCAAACAGTATTTACAGTTTGAACTAAATACCAAAGAAAAGAGTCTCTGTTTGAAATCTGGATAGCAAAGCTTTAGAAGCTGCACAGATAGAGGCAGTGTATGACTGAGGCAGTCTCTGGCTTAGGCAGTCTATAACTGAGTCTTTATGTAAAGTGGGTGTGAGCTCCTATCTCAGTGCTGGTGCATCAAGGCAAATCAGTGACAGCGTTTTACGTCAAAAACTAAATCGAAGCTACAATAAAGAAGCTGGACATGTGGACCAAGCGTGTGGAACAGTCAAACTACGACTCATTTGACAATCTGTCAGATTTTCTGACAAAAGAAATACTTCTCTGCCAAATGAAGTTTCAAAACCGATTGTTGAGCACCTGCAAAGTTTGAAAATGCAGCTACGCGGTTACTTTCCAGCTCTAGACATTCATTTCAGCTGGATAGAACATCCCTTTATCGACATATACCAAGGAGCCATCACAAGTCTGAGTGCGTCTGAGCAGGACAGCCTAATTGATCTTTCTTGTGACAGTGCTTTAAAATAATTTTTTTCACAAAAGTCCTTGGTAAATTTTTGGCTTCATGTTAGGTCAGAGTACCCTGATCTTTCAGACAAGGCAGTGAGATTCCTAATGCCGTTTCCCACAACGTATCTCTGCGAAACTGGATTTTTTATGTTGGTGGTACTCAAGATCAAATACAGGAATAGGCTTAGTGTTGAGCCAGACCTACGTTTGCAACTTTCTGCACTTCAACCTGACGTCCACCACTTGGTAGCATCAGCCATCTCATTAGGTGAGAGACAGAAAGTGCTGTAAATGGTTTGTTTCTTGTTGTGTGATTATGCAGTCAGGTCACATGGATGGTTGCACTATATTTGGTTTTAAACAGCTATACAAAATATTCTGGGGGGTCGTGGAAAGTTTTGGGGTGGGTTTAAGTGGGCCTTGGGTTGCAAAAGGTTGGGAACCCCTGTCATAGTGTATCAGTTGGGTGACCCCTGTTTACTTCATGACGTGCTGATGTCATACACTAACTGTACAGGTTTCCTGTATATGTACTCTACTGTGGGGGGAAATATCTTTAGGCTGTCCAAGTCCTATATTTTGGGGTTTTTTTCAGTTTACTGAGAGACGCAATCATGGTGGAAGAAGAGGCCAAATGTTCACCGTGGTACAGGAAGCTGTCACTGTAAACTAAAATATTTTTTCTACACATTTTATCTGTAATTTTCTTTTTCAGTTTATTGTTTGTGACAGCATATTTTTTTTACTCCAATGTAAATATATCTGCTGTATATATTTCTGTGAATGTGATCAATCTGGACTAGTTTAGTATTATGCAGAGCTTGCTAAAGATGAGAAAGCTTTTCATTACGCCCAACAGTGTGTAGTTGGTTAGACAAACATCTGGTAGTATGAATGAAGTGTGTGCCAGTTGGTGTAAAAGTTTGATTTGATGATGCTGGATGTAGTTTTGGTTGCAGTGCTTCATTTTGCAGGATGTTTGAGGTACTCTGCAGTTTGGGTATGTGGTTTTGAGAACTGTTTTAAGTATTTTGATAAAACCAGCCTAGTTTACAAAACTGTGTTTTAGCAATTGGAAAAAACTGTAACGAGGCTGGAACCCACAAGACCAGACAGATTGTACGCTACAACCCTCAAGCTGATTCCTTTACTAGCCCCAATAACCCTTATAGCTTTTATAGACTTTATATTCTAAGCCCCATTTGAACTGAGGCTGGAACGAACCAAAACACATTAGAGGGGTAACAATACACCACTGTCAAGTCAAGTCAAGTCAAGTGGGTTTTTATTGTCATTTCAACTACATACAGAGTACACAGTGAAACGAAACAACGTTCCTCCAGGACCATGGTGCAACATAGACAGTGCATACAAGACACAAGTGCAACACAAACAAACAAGTGCGGACAGACAACACAACACAGTACAGACAGAGAATAATAAATAATTGCTGGTTGTGTGCAAATTGTGCAATGTGTAATAAATTAGCACCAGTCTTAGCACCAATCAATACATATCCATATTCATTATCAGTAATATTTAAATGACTGTTTCAAAACCAGTACAGACAATTACATCTACCTATAGCAACAGCTGTAATCAACTCCTTTCTTTTCTAGTGCCACGCCCTACATTGTTCTCCCTGTCTACGCCCTTTGTTTACATTCCCTCATCTTAGCCATGTGCTAACGTTTATGCCATGTGCTCCTCCATGTCTCCGCCCCTCACACGTCCCTTTTTTAGTGTGTTATATAATCCCTCCGTTTTCTCCCCCATGTTTGGTGTTCATTTATTGCATCCCGCCCGTTTGTCTTGTTGGGCGGAACTGAAGCTGGAACGAGGCAATGCAGAACGTAGGAGTCAAGTGTGTTGTTTCTCCACATGCTGCAAAGGGGCGACCTGTGATGAAGCCCCTTGACCATAGTAAGGCTCATGAAGCACTGTTGTCTATTTTTATGTGTCTACATCATTTGAATGCAGCAGCTGATGTTTGCATCATGTGAAAATTTCCTATTGAATGGACCAATAGCTCCAAAATAGCTTGGAAAAAATCCTGGTTCTATTGACTTACATTAAAAGTAAAGAATTTTACTTTTAATGATACATGTTTTTCTTTGAACAGCGATGACATTCACATGCATTTCTGGGGTCGCAAATCCAGTCGTTTAAAATGAAAGCAGTGGTTTGAAATAAGTTGAGGGTGTGGAATGTGTGTGAAACATTAGGCCAATGAAAACAATGAAAACGTTACAGTTTTTTCCAGTCGCTAACACAGAAAAATGACAAGCATAGCACATTTATTCAACCTGGCACACAGAGAGCAAAATCTCTTCTTAAGTCTCCAAAACCCTAAACTTGTTTTCTGCTTTATATATCAAAACACTGCCATTCAAACTGACACTACTGAAGCTAATTGGCAAATATATGTGCCACCAGGCTCCAAACACCTGAATAGTTAATTGTTACAACTTCAATGCTCTATAAAAAGACCACAGGTGAGCACCTTATTTACAACAACAATGGAAGACGTTGCAGAGAGAGGAAGAGGGAGGGTGAGTATGAGAGGGTAAGGAAGAGTGAGAGGTAGGAGTAGAGCTGGTAGAGGAGTTCATGGCCAAAGAAGACAACAACAATTTTAAAATTAATTCTGAGTAATCTTAGTAGATCGTTTTAACCATACACTGATAATGCGAGAGGCTGGACAGAGAGTGCAGCCCAACCTGATCCATTTTACTGTCACCTCTGACATCCTGACATTTAGACTGGAGTACTTGTATGTAACCAAGATTTCTGTAGCACCCCATATCATAGTGTATCAGTTGGGTGACACCTGTTTACTTCATGAATGACTGATGTCGTATATTAACTGTACAGGTTTCCTGTATATGTACTCTACTGTGGGGGAAATATCTTTAGGATATCCAAGTCCTAAATTTTTGTTTTATCTGTTTACTGATGCAACCATGATGGAAGAAGAGGCCAAATGTTCACCGCGGTACAGGAAGCTGTCACTGTAAACTAAAATATTTTTTCTACACATTTTATCTGTAATTTTCTTTTTTAGCTGTTTTTGAGAGCATATTTTTTTTTACTCCAATGTAAATATATCTGCTGTGCATATGTTGCACTGACTTGTTTGGTGAAAAATAAAAAAATAAAAGCAGTATGTGTGTGTATCTGCAGATCTGTCTGTGAATGTGATCAATCTGGACTGGTAATAGCCAAAAATCTGGTAATATGAATAAAGTGTGTGCCAGTTGGTGCAAAAGTTTGATTTGATGATGCTGGATGTAGTTTTGGTTGCAGTGCTTTATTTTGCAGGATGTTTGAGGTATTCTGCAGTTTGGGTATGTGGTTTTGTGAATTGTTTGAAGTATTTTGATAAAACCAGCCTAGTTTACAAAACTGTGTTTTAACAATTGGAAAAAACTGTAAACAATAGGTACAAGTTGAAATCCATGAAGCATGAGTTACTAGAAGCTGAGGCAAAGATCTCATTGTTCATTAAGAAGAACTTCATTGTTCATTAATGGATGCTGAACAGCAACAAAGCTAATCTAAAACTAAAACTAAATGTCCTCCACCTGTAGTCACCCCACATGGACAGCCATGTTACACAAAGGATAAAGACCCTCTTTATCCAGAATTGGCTGCAGTCTGCATGGGTGAGGCTGACCATTCTGATGGCAGTAGCCATTTATCCTCTGAGGAGGAATCTGAGCGTGGGTCACACACTAGTGATGAAGCGCCTATTACACGGCAAGTTCAAATGAGGCCATTGACAATCATGTCCTCTGAGGTACCTAACAAAGGAGGTGAAGTTAAAGAAACAAGAGTAGAAACTGCTCATGCTCCTTTAGACGCTGCTACATTGGACAACCTGTCCAAAGAGTTTAAACCTCCAAGAGAAATGAGGCTCGACTTTATTGAGCTCATGCAAAGGAGGAGAATGATTTACTTGTTGCATCCCAAAGATGCTGTTTCCATATTAAGCCAAGTATGTAGCTTAACAGATAGCAGGCAGCTTGCTGAGAAGGTGTTGGGTGCTTTGGGTAACCAAGGCCAGGACACAGAAAGAGGTTGGAAAGCTTTCAATGATTGGATTATCTGTAAGTGTCGCAAAACTACTGATTGGGCACAAATTACCAAGTGCAGAAAAGAAAAGAAGAGTCAGCTGCAGATTTCTGTGAGCGGTTGGAGATAACCTTTCTGCGTCATTATTGATAAATTGATAAATTGTATGGATAAATATTGATAAATACAGCAGTGAAAACATTGACTGTATTGATGGACCACATTTTGGACAACTGGTCGACTCACTGCAGCCAGATCTTAGACAAGCTCTGGTGACTGCTCTTCCAAACTGGTGTAAGACTAAATGGGCAGACCTTAAAAATGAGCTTGACGTCTAGACCAGGGGTGTTTAAGTAGAATTCAGTAAGGTCCACCTTAAGGAGATTTCCTCAGGCCAAGGTCTGGATCGTCATCATTTCTAACTTGAGCATGGGCGGAGCCAAAGCAGGGGCCGGGGAGGCACTGGACCCTCCTGAAATCTGATTGGACCCCCCCCAGGTGCCACCCCAGATGTCACGGCACCACATGTCTTGTTAAAAAGAGGCCATTGTATTTTGTAATCGGTAATACCTGTTGACTGCTAGGTCCCTCCTGTGCAGTAGTTGGCGCTATGTATCACAATTATAAAGAGAAGGAGGAGAAGAAGTGTTGTCATAGAAAATAGTATGAATACCATCATGATTTCTAAATCCAAAATGTAGACAGACATCTGCTTTCAAGTTCTGGGGCGCCTTCACTTGTGCTCCAGCCATGCTTAACTGATGTGCGCCCCCAGCCAGATCTCATTGCGTGAAAAAGGGTGGGCAGGGGGGGATGGAATGCTAATTTTAAAGATTGATCTTGGGTTTATACAAATCGATATCGGATTATTCAAATAAAAATCGATTTGAATCGAAAAATCTATTTTTTAAACATACCCCTAGTTAATATACATTTCACTCTGGGCGCTTTAAACTGGGCAGAATGTGTTGAGCTTCGACTCCGTGCTGGCCTTTCTTTTTTTTTTTGTTTCTCTAATGATTGTAGAACAGGGGTATTTAATTAGAATTCAGTAAGATTTCCTCAGACCAAGGTCCAACTTATGTTATGATTCAGTTCCATATTCTGTATATTTAAGTTACCTAGTATCAGCATCTTCTACCATCAGCTACTGAAACACCAACACATCACACATACCGTTCAGTATATTTCAGTAGATTTACTGTTTAAATGCTGAACTGGATGAATTATTTATAAACTTCAAATACATTTTTTGTCCTTACTTCAATAAAAACAAGCTACATTTAAAAAAACAGAATTATTTTGTAAAAAGTGGATCTTAAAGTGTTTATTTATAGAGAAAGTAAATAAAACATGTGTCTTCTTGTTAACTCAGCTTCACAGATTGACATGTTGGTTGTACAGAGCGGTGTTCTCCAAAACTAGACGAGCAGGTCCATTCCAGAACCGTTCCTGTTAAACAGTCAGTTTCACTGTTTACTTTTCTGTTTTTAGAGCTCGTTATTCTTTCTCACTTGCTTTGTTACTCACCCCAGTGTGCACAGATCTGATTGGGTGAGGAGTGCCTTTAGTGATCTTGCAGTGCACGTGATTGGTCTGTGAGTTCACTGCCCCGTAAAGCCCGTATACCATAAAGACAAGAAAAGCTCCACCTCTTAAAATAAACACAGTCTAAATGAAATCATTCTCAATAGTTTATCGGTTTGTGTCCACATTGGACAACATCTGGGTCCGCCTATTAGTGACCCCTGTTGTAGAGGAATGCTGTTAGCTACGTTAGCTGATTTAGCTGATTCATGCGCTGTTGGCTTAAATGAAATGTAACGTGAAGGTTGTGTCTAACGTGTCAACTATCTGAATAGTTTGAATATTAAACTTATATCTACAGTGGTCTCTTTGCCCTGACTTCAGTTTGTGAGACACAGTATCAGTGAGTAATGGGTAGAGTAAGTTACTGAAAATCTGTACTCAGGTACAAGTACAATTACTTATACTTACAATTAATTATGCTCTTCTGAACTGAGCATTAGGTAGTTTGGCACTTAGTCAGACAGAAGACTTAGTTTTGGTGCTTGCTTGATTTAAAATTTTATTCATTTTCAACAAAATCAAACAATACACACAGTGACCAGATGGTAACAACTGTAAAATGCAATTTAGAAAGCACAAATAATATAAAAAAAAAAGCAAAACAAAGAACAAAAATGATATAAAGAGAATATTACAGAGCTTCTAGCTTACATATGCATGGCATCAATTACATTCTGCCTGTCGACAGCTTACCCTAAGACACATAGCTATTAATAACCCCGAGACACAGCAACTAAATTTCAAAGAGAAAAATAGGGGATTTCAACAGTTAATTAGTTAGACCTACATGCTCCCCATTCATGGACATGTACATCACGTTGCATTACATTACCCAATGTCCGACAAATACAGAAGACTAATACAATCCTGTTCATGTAAAGATGGCATCATTGATAGTTTTTTAAACAGACAGATTGTGGGGTATTTGTATTTGTTTGTATTACTGGACATCTTGTGTCAGCACTTATAGACACTATTTGACACTTTGCTGTACATCCTGTAAATTTGCACTCCTGGACACTATTTAAACACTATTTAACATTTACTTAAATACAATCTTTGCACATTTATTTATTTTTTAATAAATATCCCAGTACTGTCATATATCTACTGATACCCATTTTTCTCTTGCACATTACCTAATTTATTACTGCACTACCTACTACTACTACTACTTAATACTACTACTACTAATTTATTACTGCACGACCTACTACTACTACTACTTAATACTACTACTACTAATTTATTACTGCACTACCTACTACTACTACTACTTACTACTACTACTACTAATTTATTAATGCCCTACCTACTACTACTACTACTTACTACTACTACTACTATTTTATTACTGCACTACCTTTTTACCTTCAGTCAG
Organism: Megaleporinus macrocephalus; assembly: GCA_021613375.1. Taxonomy (NCBI): domain Eukaryota; kingdom Metazoa; phylum Chordata; class Actinopteri; order Characiformes; family Anostomidae; genus Megaleporinus; species Megaleporinus macrocephalus. Next base: position 10,307,299 of record CM038713.1, on the reverse strand, counting down.
GGTGTATAGTTTGTATTCATATGTTCTTGTATATATTCTTTTTGACTATTGGAGTTCTTTATTCTTCTTTATATACCTTATTGTTTTTTGTACTGTGTTTTGTACTTTGTTTTTGTACTGTGTAACTGCTACTGGCTGCTAAATTTCCTTTGGGATCAATAAAGTATCTATCTATCTATCTATCTATCTATCTATCTATCTATCTATCTATCTATCTATCTATCTATCTATCTATCTATTTGTTTTTGCATGTTTTTTTACATATACATATTGTACTTTTGTGCATTTTGTTAATAAACTGCAAATTTCATGCACAAATGTTTAAGATGTACTTTATGAAAACAGTATAACATTTACAGATTTTGACTGCAGTTGATTGGGTTTCTTGAATATTCATTGTCGTAGACTGTGGACCCCCTACAATAGCTTTGGCCACTCTTTGGCCAAGGATAAAAGTCTAGCTCGGCCACTGATCATGACTCAAGTCATTTCTAACTTAGAAAAGAACATTTTCCATACTGAACAGTGTTTTACACATTCTGTATCTACTACAATCTTTGATTCTCCACTAAAACAAAGTGTGTGTTTGAGCAAAGTTCAGATGAACATCAGGTTTTTTAGGAAAAAACTTATAACAGTGATGATTTACAGCTCTTAAAAAACTTCAACTATGATTCACTTGGCGGTAAAGGGTTAAAAGGGTATGTATAAATGCTAGAAGCTAAAGTGCATGCAAGAGTACAGACTGTGATTTGTGATAAGCGAATGCAGAATGTTGATTGATTGCTTAGTTACGGGACTGTTCTGTAACTCGATCAATGACTGAGCTACAGCGCGGGAGAGGCGTGTTTAGTAGGAGGACTTGATATGCCAGAGTACAGTAGGGGTGCAAATAAAGGTGTAAAGAGCAGAACGACAGCGGTGCAACATGTTGAGCTCCGTGGTCCTGGTTTGGATTCTCATCTGCCTCATCTTCCTCTTCGTCAGGATCCGGAAGCCTGAGAACTTCCCTCCTGGACCTCGGCCTGTGCCCCTATTCGGGAACCTGTTTCAGCTGAACATTAATAATCCTCTGAAGGACTTTGAGAAGGTACAGTATCACGCTCTGTTAATGCATTAAACAGAATATCAGGAATGCAAGCAGCTCACTGAACGACAGCAGGGACGCCTTACCTAGAGGGTATGGGTGAAGGGTGAAAGCATTGGGCACATGCAGTATACTGATGACAAAGCAAAACCCGACCCGACTGAGATTGCATTTTCTATATCTTAATATAACAATAAATGAATTACTATAACAAAATATGAATTTCATCATTCAAGCTTCCACAAATTCCCCATTTTACTCATCACAAGTTCTGATTTACAAGTTTTATTAACTTTTTTTTTTAATAAAAAAATTATTTTTGTATTATTGCCTTCTAACACACAACATGTGTCAGAATTAACTCATAGGTGTTCACTATGGAATTTGACAGGAACTGTTGAAATTTGTGAACATTTGCAGTCAGGTACATATTTATAAAACATTTTGTTCATAGAGTAAATAAATAAGAATTAAAATAATCATTTATGATCCAAAACAAGATTTTTTTAAACATCTGGGACAGTAGATAATAAAATAAACTGATTTCAGTAGAAGCTTGTGCATCGAAGGGTTAAACCAGTGTGCCACTCAGGACCACCTCCTTGTGTTTTTAGCCGTTTGAGCAACACTACATGACAGCACACGCCTTGCCGTCCAGCAAATCAGCGACTGGTTTAGACCACAGGACGACTGTAGGCTGGACGTATTTGGTTGGTGGACGATTTTGGATCAGTTCATTATACGAGACGACTGTGTTAACATGGTCTTCAGACATCGTCTAACAGTTTCATTATTTTGCCCTTCAATTTGATCCACATCGGTTAATATAAAGTATCAGCCGATACCAAATCTGAGATGCTAGTTGTGTTTCCATAGGTAACCTAGATGTACAGTTTGTGTAAGACTTGTTGTAACTTCTTATCCCTGCGTCAGTTCAGAGTATAAGCTTTATTCTTGAGGATACCGCAGTCAGACATGCTATTTATGTCCAGCTGACCACAGGTCCAAATGGCCCTCTGCCCTGTCTGGCCTTTAAAGGAACAGTATGTATAAGATGACGCAGCACATTAAATTCATATTCCAAACAATAGATGGTAGCATATCATCACCCTTATTATAGCTCTATTATAACTCTTGTTATTCATGCTGTTTTCCATTCATGCTGCGAATACATTGATACTAATTACAAGTAAAACGACAATAAACATATTAAAATGACCAGCATAACATGTTCAGTTAGAGGGAGTCAGTAATTGGAAGAAGAGGAAAACTTGGCTTGAACAACAGAGTTACGAACACAGCACATAAAGATCAGAGTGTTGTAAAGCCGCCTTCCAAAGAAGAGGACCTGCGTCTATGACTGAAGCTCTAAATTTAAAACATCCACCCAAACCTCCGTATGTCTGCTCTTACCATTCTGTGGAGGAGAACCAGCACCAGAGCTTCCTTATCCAGAGAAATGTCTCGCTTATGAAGCTCCGCGGAAGCAGACGCGTTGGGTGTTTGCGAGTTAAGTAACTGTTTTCTGATCAGTGTCCACCGCGCTAGGCTATCTGTGCTGTAACTAACACCCACACAGAGTGGCTCGGGCAGCTGGCTGGACTTGGGTTTAACCGGCTTTCAGAAATATAAACTCACCGTCTTTATGTAGTACACGGCCCACCTTCCCACTATGCAGGTACTGATACGCTTCAGTACTTGTATAGTTTTTCATTGCCGAACCGTCTACACCTTCTGAGAGTACAAAATAATTAAAAACGTCGCCGTAGGTAACCTCAGACCACCCTTTCATATCATCCACCTACTGTGTTATTAACCTTGGATGAGATGGTGTTCTCCCATTCGAAATTCTTATTACCTCTCTGCTCTCCTCCCATGTAACTGTATTCATTTTGGTTAGCTGAGCTGAAGTTCTAACACAAAGGCGGAACAAACACACGCTTGAAAGTCGGAATACGGTGAATATGTCACTCCTTTAGTTTTTCCCGCTATGAGCATTCAGCAGAAGTAACAGCGGTCGCTTGTCAGCCATCATCGTGTTTACAGTTTACAGTTTAGACTTTCATTAGCGACCTGTTCTTAAATGATCTAACAGGGAGCAGTACATGATTTACTTATTAGTGCTACTTCTTCGTCCTCGCATGTTGAACTGATGGCAGACCCACTGGTACAGTGACTGATTGAGATCACCTGTTGAGATACAGGGTGGTATTATGAGACATAGATAGTCTGCGACATACTGCCAAAACTGTTATTTCTTCATAATCTGTTATTAATTTTAGCTCATTTTGGAATGCTGGAAACTAAAACTGTTACATATTGCACCTTTAAAATGCAATAAATTCCCTTATTTTTATGGTATTGCACTGAACTGATCACTTTAGCTTAGACATAGACATCTTGAAATAACCATGTACAGGGTCATGCTGGTGTTGCATGCCTCAGCAGCTGCTCTCTTCTCTCACCTTTGTACGTACTGATGTTTCTGCTGACATCAGAACATTGCTAAGAAAGTGGAACGTTCCTGCATGAGAGTGTTCATTGCATGGAATGTGTTGCTCTTAGGCAAGCAGCAGGAAAGTCACTAACCACACATTCGCATTTTACATATCCATGTTTAGATGAAATACTGGAGCTGCACACATTACATGGATGAAATGTTCTCTGTAAAACTGTTCGGTACTGGATACTGGATACTGCTCTGTTACCTTAAGAATAATCATTTCTCACTGGTGCAGCTCATGGAGTTATTTTGTTTATGATGCTTCTGTGACAGCGGAGGAAAAAGACACAAGACATTCATTATTTCAGCTGATCCAGTAATATATGCTGGAATGAGATATTCCTATATTAAATATCTCTTATGGTAAAATATAAGACACACAAAAGTTGTCAATATCTGTTTTAAGACTTTATAGGACCCTTTAAGTAGAGATGGAAGGATCGATTGGCTATGTATCGGTATCGGACTATTTTTAATCGAAATATGCGATCGGACGATATTTCTCCAATTTAGCCGGTCCCCAGAGCTGATCGATGGCATTAAACAAATGAGCCTAGTTAGTATTCCCAGCTAGCGTTTCATCCAGGAAGAAGAGCCCTCCATGAACCCCCTTCCGGACAGGTTCCTGCAATTCCTATCTGAACCACTAGGTGGAAAAACATACCGTTTCATTTTCCATAGACTGACTAAAGCATGTTTTCTGTGCGGATAGAAAACATCATCCATCTAGCAGTGTTTTACCGTATGTGACTCAGACTCAGGGAGTTCAGTAACATCTGTAACATCAATGTGTCTTGTGAACCAAAACAAAGACATTTAACACTATTAATCTGATGCGGCACTTCAGAGACACCACACAGCTGAATACAGTGAGTATCAGTAAACAGCAGAGCTAGCACACACAGCTAACACAAAACAAACAACCCAGAACACTATACAGACCAGATCTGACCGCCAGACAGCCAGAGAGCTAAAGTAACCACAGCCAGAGTGATTGAGTTTATAGCTCTAGATAACCACGTTCCAACCATGTTTCATGACTTGCTTGTGCTAATAATTCCATGTAGCCCTGCCATGGCATATAGCCCCTCCTCGGTATTGGCTATTGGCCGTTCGAGCTGAAAGGTGATCTGCGATCGGAATCGGACTCAAAGCCGCTGATCGGTCCATCTCTACTTTTAAGGATCTGCAGAACCCTAGACTGACTTTGCTTTTGAATGACTATTTACTTATATCTGCTTCATGTACTGTATGTCTCTAGTTGGCTGAGCGCTATGGGAACATTTACAGCATATACCTGGGAGGAACACCAACAGTGGTTCTTACTGGATTGAAGGCTATAAAGGAAGCTCTGGTGACCAATTCTGCAGACTTATCAGGACGTCCACAAAACCTCCTAGTCAGCCATGTGACCGAAGGAAAAGGTCGGTCACAAATTTATGCTAGATGTCAAATTGAGCCTGAACTGCTGTAACTTTGTGCAGACTGTGGCTAAACAATGTAAAAGAGCAACTTTCTAATATGAGTCTAATGTAACAGGAGTCATTTTGGCCGACTACGGACTTCGATGGAAGGAGCATCGCCGCTTTGCCCTCATGAGCCTGAGGAACTTCGGCATGGGGAAGCAGTCCATGGAGGACAGGATTCTGGGAGAGCTTGAACATCTCATCGCTCGTCTGGAGAAAAGTGCTGGTAATTGCTCCACAGTCATTTTATTCCTCCGTAATATTGCTGGTAGCTGGCCGTTAAAAGATCATGTTTCATAGAGACACATTCATGAAGGACATACACTGTCTGTGTGAACACATGCTGCAGGAGGCTCCATGAATCCTCAGACTTTGTTCCACGATGCTGCATCAAATATCATCTACCTGGTTTTATTTGGCACTCGCTTTGACTACGAGGACAAAACCCTTAAAAAATACGTTCAGTGCTTCACGGAAAATACAAAGATCGCCAACGGACCCTGGGCAATGGTGAGTCATCACATCATTACATGAACGTAGATGTTTACATTAGAGGTTTCAGTAAAGTGAAGAAATACAGAATTATGGAATGTGTTTACAAAACTGATAAATATAGTATAATGATGGATGTTGCAAAAAATTTGGCAGTGAAAACATCTTAAAAGTTGTTAATCAATCAATCAACCAACCTTTATTTTCACTTAGGAGTACATTGAGGGAGACCCTCATTTACAATGTCGCTGAGCATTAAAATTATTAAACAAAAAGGGGTTAAAAAAAATGTAAAAAATTTTTAATAAGTACTTAAAATGTAAAATAAACAATAACAGAGACAAAATTAAGTAAATCAAACAAATAAAAACTGAATAAGAAACTCAAGAATAAGACTAAAGTAAAAAATAAGTCAATATAAATACATATAAATATAGTAGTAAAACATAAAATAGTAAAAGAAATAATAATAATAATAAAAAAGTAATAATAAAATAATAATAAGAGAGTAGTAAAAATCAAGACAAAAGAATGATAAAAGGAAATTAAAATAAAATAAATAAACAAACATTAAATAAAATTTAAAAAATTGTATTAACTTAGATCAGAAAGTGCATGCTCAGGTAGATGAAAAAAAAGGTGGTTCTTCAAGGGTTCTTTAGTAATGACAGTGGTTCTATATTGAGCCATGGGTATATAAAGAACAAATTGAAATGCTTAAATGGTGCTATCCATGCTGAAATTGTTAAATAGACCAATAGAGAATGTGTATATGATACTATACAGAGTCTTTTGAAAGTTAATCTAAATAGCATCAAAAAGGGTTCTTCTATTGTTATGAGATTAACATGGATATGAACTAATTAAAAGTCGCGTCTTCATACACATGTATCAGCACATTCACTTCCACAAACAAACAAAACAGATGTCTGAAGACCTCCGATGCTGGCCAGGCTTGAAAGAGTTATGTAACCGTGTCTAAAGACTTTGGACAGATTGTGTGCATCTGGAGGAAGTTCAAGACCATTGTTATCCTCCACAGAAGTTGGACCAATGAGGAATACTTCAAGAGCAAAGTGTATAATAGTTTGTGAGATCACAAAACAACCCAGAGTAACTTCTAAACAACTAAAAGCCTTTCTTACAGTTGCTAATGTTGACCCCCCCCCCATAAGTCTACCATCAGAAGAACCCTAAACAACAATGATGTTCAAGAAGAAAACCACTGCTCACCATCGCTGCCCACCTGCAGTTTGCTGAACATCACATGGACAAGCCAGAAAGCTATTGGTAAAATGTCTTCTGAGACATAAATGGAGCTTTTTTGGTTTAAATGAGAAGTATTATGTCTGGAGAGAGAAAGATAAGCATAAAAATCCTCATCCCATCTGTGAAACATGGTGGTGGTAGTTTTGCTGCCTGTTTTGCTGCATCTTGGCCGGGAGAGCTTGCTGTTATTGATAACAATGCCTTCTGAATTATGTCAGGAAAGTATCAGGAGATCTATGAACTGAATCTAAGGAGAATGTGGGTCATGCAGCAATACAATGATACTAGGCACACAAGTTGTTCTGCCAAAGACGGTTAAAGAAGAAGATAGATAATGTTTTGGAATGACCTAGTTCATACCTTAATCCCATGGAAATGTTAAGCGGGAAGTTCATGTGAGGAAACCAAGCCTTCATTCCAGAGGTGAAGCTGTTCTGTAAGGAGGAATGGGAAGAAGTTCAACCTAGCCGAGGTGCAGGACTAATTAACAGTTGCTAGAAACATTTAGTTGCAGGTTCACATCCCTTTGTCACTCATAGATATTTAATAATTGATAATTTCCCTCAAAGAATAAATGACCAGGTCTAATATGTTTGTCTCATTTGGTCTCATTTACTTTTAGGATTTCTAATCTGATTAGTTTAAAGTCCTACTCATTTACAAACATTTGTGCATCACTGCACAACCATTGTCTTTATTAAGGAACATTGCAAAACATCTTCTTTAACAGTGCATTTCTAGGAAGATGTTGTCTCTTATCTTCTTGCAGATCTATGACACACTTCCTGTGCTGAGATCTCTGCCCCTTCCCTTTAAGAAGGCCTTCCAAAATTTTGCTACGACTTCAAAAATGATATCAGACATGCTCAGCAAACACAAAACATCAAGAGTTCCGGGAGAACCAAGAGACTTAGCTGACTGTTACATGGATGAGCTTGATAAGGTGTGTGTGTTGGTTTGTTTTAACAGCCCATTTGATCATAGCTCTTCTACTCTTCACTCACTTTTCTTGTACCAACCTAGCTAAACCATACCAAGTCACTATCTCATCATGTCATATTTAAAACAGAGAGGAGATGATGGGTCTTCCTTTAATGAGGAACAGCTTGTGAGATACATCATGGATCTGCATATAGCTGGAGTAGATACCACCTCCAACACCCTTTTAACAGCATTCCTCTACCTCATGGCACATCCAGACATTCAAGGTATCGAATAAATTGATGGCTTTTAGCTTTTGATGGTAGACGCAATAGGACTGTATGTCTTTAGTTTCTGGTTTCTAGGTAGATGCTCATGTATCTATCAAATATACAGGCACGTATCAGGACTGTAAACAACAGAACAAGGTATGCGATTGGATTCAATACAAAGATGTCATATGCACTCATGTTCTTATAGAGAGATGCCGGCAGGAGATCGATGAGGTTCTGGGAGGTAAAGCTTGCGCATCTTTTGAGGACCGACTCAACATGCCGTACACTCAGGCAGTGATCCACGAGTGTCAGCGTGTCGCCAACACTGTCCCCCTGAGTGTGTTCCACAGCGCCAGCAAAGATACTCAACTGATGGGCTACAGCATCCCAAAGGTGAGCATTCACTTTTCAAGCATTCTTCTTACATATTCAGAATCACATACTGATGTCTTCTATACTTTCTCTTTCTCTGTGATCCAGGGTACTGTTATCATCCCGAACCTCTCCTCAGTGCTGAGTGAGGAGGGTCAGTGGAAGTTTCCTCACGAGTTCAATCCAGCCAACTTCCTGAACGAGCAGGGACAGTTCGAGAAGCCCGAGGCCTTCATACCTTTTTCTGCTGGTGAGCGTTCAGGACAGTATGCAGAACTATTCACAACTTTGATATGTGATGCAATTTTAGAGCAGACACCAAGTCATAATAATCAATCAATCAACCTTTATTTAATCTCAGAGTACATTGAGGGTGGCCCTCATTTACAATGTAGCCGAGCATTATATATTCTAAAGGGATTGCCAAAATAAAATAAAAAGACCCAGCATTTTAATAAGATGTAGATACAAAATATTATAAAATTAAATAAGAGGTAAACCAAATAAGACAAAAATAAAAATTTAAAAGTAGGAATCAATAAAATCATAGGTAAGAAAATCTAAGGTAATAAAAATAATAAAGACTACAGATAGATAAATAAAACTAAATACATAAAAGGGTAAATGTAAGTAAACAACAACTAAGAACAAAAGAAGAAAATAAGAAAACAATAAAAGAAAGATTAAAAGAAAACTATGAGTCTACCATCAGGAGAACCCTAAACAACAATGATGTTCAAGAAGAAAACCACTGCTCACCATCACTGCCCACCTGCAGTTTGCTGAACATCACATGGACAGAAAGCTATTGTTAAAATGTCTTCTGAGACATGAATGGAGCTTAAAAAAAAGATAAAAGATAAAAAGAAAACAGCTAAAAAAACAAGATTAAAAAGGAAATTAAAATTTGTGTGATGTACAGTGGCATAAGGCCAGAAAGTGCTTTAAAATTAAAACTAAACCTATGTATGCAGGGCCTCGTACATGTCTTGGTGAAGGTCTGGCTCGCATGGAGCTCTTCCTCATCTTGGTCACTCTGCTGCGCCGGTTTCAGTTCTACTGGCCTGAAGATGCAGGAGAACCAGACTTCACTCCTGTATTTGGAATTACACTCACACCCAGGCCGTACAAGATGGGAGTCCGCCTGAGACAGCCAGCTGGAGGAATGTAGAACATGATGACAAATACTTGTGTAGTGATTTTTTATAAATCATGAATACTGATTATTAGACTGTATGCAATAAAGTGTAATCATCCTGCAAAATTAATAAATACTGTTTGTTCATTGCACATATAATAGACTTTGCTGCATGTAAATCACAGCTGTGGATCTATGTTCCCATCTATGTTATCTCCATATGACAACGTCATACCATCATAACACAGCACTCAATAGGGGCCAACACTGGTACTTGGTGTTAGCGATGGGGACTCTGGCCTCTGCATTGATTAAGATTAATGATTAAGTCTCCATTTTTCTGTGAATTATTTACTATGTCTACTTGATTTAAGATCACTAGTGGTTTTACAGATTGTTCCTTGGCAGCCTGTGAGAAAGTCCCTTATCAATCCATAGAAAAAGTTCTTGTGTTACTCCACTCCACTCCACTCCACTCCAGTTTCTTTCTCATTTCCTTTGTGTGTTGTAGATTTTTGTGCATGTATGTGTTCTATAAAGTTACAAAGCTTGAAGTACCCTCCAGAGGGAGAAGCTCTCTCCCAGAGAAACCACTTTTTCTAAGCTGCCTCAAACGCCTCATTGGAATCACAGCCCTTTTCTCTGTTACGAGGTGATGTCATCTTTCAAGACAATCCTTATTGCCCGCCAACTGGCAAACTTGGCACACCCTCATACAACACACGGGGAGCTAAAGTATTAAAACTGACCACTCTGAAACGTCCTGCTCCTGTCTAGCTTGTGAAGGTAGATAACTCGTTTTACCTGACTTTCAGGATCTGACTCTGGCTCAAACTGAAACGACAGAACCAATGCTATGGTAAGAACAACTACAGCTGCAGTGGGTAAGCTGACAAATCACAGTCCACTGGGCTCAGCAGGAGGTGGGTGTTAAAAAAACAGAAGCTCCAACTGAACATTTTAACAGATGGTGTATACAGATATACAGCATGAGAAGAACATTGTGTGAAGGCATGTAGATCTACTCCCAAAAATAAAATTAGCCCCTTTGAAATAAAATTAAATAGCAAAATCCACATACTGTACTGTAGAAAATCAGAGAACAACCTTCATTTAAGTTCCTTCCACTCTGAGAACAGTCTGTTTGTCCTCAGTGAAATAGACTCTTTGTCTAAACTACTTATCCAGTTTTTATTTCTCGACTTTCATCCACTTTACTGCTGGATAAGCAACGAAGAACTGCACATACATGGAATACGCAGACATACGCAACACACAGACTACATGGGAAGCTGCATGATGCTTACTAAGTTGGCTTTAGGTCGCTCAGATTTAAAGAGAAGGTTGTTAGCCTTGGGATTGGTCAAGCCTGACAACTTTGAGGACCGCTCATTTTACATAGAGAGGGGAGCAATACCGGAGAAATATATCAGACAATTATTAAGCTTTGGAAAGATATTCATAAAACAGATTTTGTACATGTATCTTTGGGGGGGACAATTAAGCTTGATTAGAGAGAAACCTCAGATTTGGGATCCTAGAGGCTTTAAATGTGATGATAATCTCATAAACCTTGAGAAAATATTTATGTCGGCATGCGCTGCTGTGGCTGTTAAACTCCTGCAACTGGGAAAATGAAACTTTTTAATTCAAGCAAAGAAGCTGCTGGTGTTCTCAGAACAATGGATTGACCACCCCAGTTTTGAGACCGATACATCACTGAATGTGTTCGGGATTACTTTCAGTGTGAGAAGCAAAAAAATAAAAAGCTACTTTGGACGTGTGCCCGCAGATTTCTTTAAGGAACTGAAAGTGAGTCTCCTGAATAGAATGGAAGCTGTAATAAAGCCTATGAGTGGTCACTGAATACTCAAATATGTTAAACTTCCATGTATATATTTTTTTAAATGTGTTTTCTGCTTATTTGCTGATGCTGGAAATGAATCTTGGGTACTTAATGGCTTTTGCATGGAAGTGTTTACATGTTAACAGACTTAGTGAGCGATTGTATGCATTTATGTTTTTGCAGAACTAAATCGCTGTGCTGTTTATATTTCCCCGTACAGCAGAATCCACGCGTAGGTTTATGCCTTTGCATTTCTTTAACATACGGGAGGCTATAAAACGTCATACTGCATCACTGTGGTACTAAATAATGCATGCAAACACAAACTGTGTTATCATCAGCAAACACTCTACATTCGCTACTTGCCCAAAAACATTATTGTTTACATTTGTTACTTACAACTTGCACTGTATGGCTGCTGCTCTTCATACTTGAACATAAAAGCACATGCAACTTTTATTTCTAATTTTTAAATAAATTAACTTTAATTTTATTAACTTCTACTTACAATATATTATTATTATTTATATATTTTGTATATTTTTTATTTCATTTTGTTATCTTTATCTACTGGTGAATGGAGGAACAGCAAATTAAGAATTTCATTGAACAGTGTACCTGCCTGTTTCTGCTGTGCATATGACAATAAAACTCTTGAATCTTGAATCTGAATTACCCTGTAAAGAAAGGAGAATAACACATGAACAATCGTTTCTGAGAAATAGGATTTATTCTCGTGTCTCTCTTTCTGAAAACTGTACATGTGAACTGGGACCAAAACCACAACCTGCTCCAACAATCATTCCACCAGCCACCCTCGGGTCAATGATTGAACTGTCCTAACATATGATCCTCCTACTGATTTGATAAGGCTATTTATTGGAAGCGCAGGCATGTCAGAAGCTGCAAAGACAGCAGAACCACAGAGAAAACCATGCTGGGCTCCTGGGTCCTCATTTGGATTTTCATCCTCCTCCTCTTCCTCTTCCTCAGGATCCAGAGACCCAAGAACTTCCCTCCTGGACCTCGGCCTGTGCCCATATTCGGGAACCTGTTTCAGCTGAACATTGCTAATCCTCTGAAAGACTTCGAGAAGGTATAGTATTGTGTTACATCAATGCTAATACTATTCAAAACAAACAATTCATGTACATCATTTTAATGCTATGAACGCTCCTCAATATGATGAGCGAAACTAAATTCACAAAAACTAAAGTTGTGGTGAATGTACTGTATGCAAAAATAGCTTTAAAAGCCATTTAAAAGCAGAAAGCAGTTTATACCCCAACAGTACAGACCTTGCCAAATCCTGAAATCCTGAATGGGTTACAGTGTGCTGTTTATTTTGTATGTCTCCAGATTTTTTTTTCTTTTTTTGGTATGTACTGCAATGTCAGTGCAGACAGTGTTAGGGGTTACAAATGTATTATATTTTGTTCTTAATTAGTCTATTAAAAGCCCCCCATGGTTGTGTTTCCATACTCTTATTCTGAAGGGCGACGGCTGGTAATCTGTTGTTGTTGCAGCAGGCTTCACTAGGCTACCAGTTCAAGCTAGGCCGTGTTCTGAATATAGTTTAAGTTTAGTAAAGCTGCAATATGGACCACAGCCTTGACTGTAAACACTGTATGCACCCGGAATTTACCCTGAATTTAACTGACTACAGGCTTTAGCCTTACCCTGAATTTAACTGACACAGCCTTTAGCCTTACTCTGAATTTAACTGATTACAGCTTTTAGCCTTACCCTGAATTTAACTCTCTACAGCCTTTAGCCTTACCCTGAATTTAACTGACACAGCCTTTAGCCTTACCCTGAATTTAACTGATTACAGCTTTTAGCCTTACCCTGAATTTAACTCTCTACAGCCTTTAGCCTTACCCTGAATTTAACTGACACAGCCTTTAGCCTTACTCTGAATTTAACTGATTACAGCTTTTAGCCTTACCCTGAATTTAACTCTCTACAGCCTTTAGCCTTACCCTGAATTTAACTGGCTACAGCCTTTAGCCTTACCCTGAATTTAACTGGCTACAGCCTTTAGCCTTACCCTGAATTTAACTCTCTGCAGGCTTTAGCCTTACCCTGAATTTAACTCTCTACAGGCTTTAGCCTTACCCTGAATTTAACTGACTACAGGCTTTAGCCTTACCCTGAATTTACCTGATTACAGCTTTTAGCCTTACCCTGAATTTAACTCTCTACAGCCTTTAGCCTTACCCTGAATTTAACTGACACAGCCTTTAGCCTTACTCTGAATTTAACTGATTACAGCTTTTAGCCTTACCCTGAATTTAACTCTCTACAGCCTTTAGCCTTACCCTGAATTTAACTCTCTACAGCCTTTAGCCTTACCCTGAATTTAACTCTCTACAGCCTTTAGCCTTACCCTGAATTTAACTGGCTACAGGCTTTAGCCTTACCCTGAATTTAACTCTCTGCAGGCTTTAGCCTTACCCTGAATTTAACTCTCTACAGGCTTTAGCCTTACCCTGAATTTAACTGACTACAGGCTTTAGCCTTACCCTGAATTTACCTGATTACAGCTTTTAGCCTTACCCTGAATTTAACTCTCTACAGCCTTTAGCCTTACCCTGAATTTAACTCTCTACAGTCTTTAGCCTTACCCTGAATTTAACTCTCTACAGCCTTTAGCCTTACCCTGAATTTAACTGACTACAGCCTTTAGCCTTACCCTGAATTTAACTGGCTACAGCCTTTAGCCTTACCCTGAATTTAACTCTCTACAGCCTTTAGCCTTACCCTGAATTTAACTGACTACAGGCTTTAGCCTTACCCTGAATTTAACTGGCTACAGCCTTTAGCCTTACCCTGAATTTAACTGGCTACAGCCTTTAGCCTTACCCTGAATTTAACTGGCTACAGCCTTTAGCCTTACCCTGAATTTAACTCTCTACAGCCTTTAGCCTTACCCTGAATTTAACTGGCTACAGCCTTTAGCCTTACCCTGAATTTAACTGACTACAGCCTTTAGCCTTACCCTGAATTTAACTGGCTACAGCCTTTAGCCTTACCCTGAATTTAACTGGCTACAGCCTTTAGCCTTACCCTGAATTTAACTGACTACAGCCTTTAGCCTTACCCTGAATTTAACTCTCTACAGCCTTTAGCCTTACCCTGAATTTAACTGACTACAGGCTTTAGCCTTACCCTGAATTTAACTGGCTACAGCCTTTAGCCTTACCCTGAATTTAACTGGCTACAGCCTTTAGCCTTACCCTGAATTTAACTGGCTACAGCCTTTAGCCTTACCCTGAATTTAACTGGCTACAGCCTTTAGCCTTACCCTGAATTTAACTGGCTACAGCCTTTAGCCTTACCCTGAATTTAACTGGCTACAGCCTTTAGCCTTACCCTGAATTTAACTGGCTACAGCCTTTAGCCTTACCCTGAATTTAACTGGCTACAGCCTATAGTTATGTGCATGTTTATATGCGTAAACAATGTACTAGCCAATCACTTAATCCTCATTTTAATATGCATCTTTTTTTTGCGCAGTATAGAGTTTTTTACTCTGACTAGTCTAGTACCTTTTTTATATTTCACAAAATATGTGAATAATATTCTCAGGGGACGAATTTTCTATATCTGTACTTACTGTAGTCTATCTATCTATCTATCTATCTATCTATCTATCTATCTATCTATCTATCTATCTATCTAAAAAGCCTCTTATACTACAAACGGGGTGCTTCCTGTGAACATGGTCGTATCTCCCACCTGTCCATGGCAGAACAATCCAGTAACAGGACACTACACTACTTTATCTACATGAAGCGTGATTCCTCTGTGATCAGATCCAGTCCAATTTTTTTTATAACAAAAACTATAACTATTTATTTTTTTATAACTTAAATGTGAATTGGGTCACTTTAAAAGCATGTTCTAGTCATATTACTGATATCTATTAAAAAAAAGTGTGATTTCCAAAATCTAAAAGCGTTACTATATTAACGTAGAGTAATCGAATTCAACATAAGTAAATAAAATATAGACATTTATTTTTCAAGATGACTATAAATACACACAGGAAACTGCACTGTTTATGAAGAAACAATTATTTCGGTTATTTCGTTGTCTGTGCTTTATAACAGGGCTTTTCAACCTTTTCCACCTCAAGGCCCACCTGCTTATAGCTATGAAGACTAGCGGCTCACAGAAACACTAACATCAACCTTTTTGAATTGCAGTTCTTTTCCTTTTTTTAGGTGCTGATGCTGAAAACCTGAGACTCAGGGACAATAAAAGATCGGACCATCCATTTCGCTTCAGTTATACAAAATCAGAATTTGCAGATGTTAAAAAGGAGAAAACAAAGAAAAAATAGAAATGTAGGATGAAGATGTGGAGATTTGGTCTGGAGCTGCAGTCTTCACTGGGTTTCCCCACTGGGATCTCAAGTCTGTTGAGTTTTGAGGGTTTTGTGATTCATTTGAAACAGCTGAACCTCTCAGACTCCACCTATGTGCTTCTTCACAGTCAGAAGTAAAACTTGATATCAATAAACCTGATATCAGCTTCTTTGTCAGTTTAAGTTTAACATGGCTCGCTGATCCTTGGCCTAAAATGCGCTCCGAGATCCAGGAGCCGAAATCAAATGTAGATCTTATCGTTGTACTGCTTCTTTGTTTTTTAACAGCAGCTGGTGCTGCAGGAATGATGTGAGGTTTCTGTAACCGAAGTGCTGCGAGATCGGCTGAATCTGCTGAATCTCTCTTGTATGATCATAGAATGTGTTCCACCAGCAGTGAACTGAACTTGAACTTTGGGACTCCACTGCATGTTTGGATGTAATGCTGTTTTATAATCTCTCTGTTTTTGTAATGTGCCTGTAAACTAAATACTGGCTGTTGTATTGTAACTGCAATGGTTACCTTTATGAATCCTGGTTATGTAACATTGTTACATGTACTCTGTTACCCAACTCTGGGCGTGTTGTTTGTCTTTAGTTGGCTGAGCGCTACGGGAACGTTTACAGTCTGTACTTTGGAAGTAGACCAGCAGTGGTTCTTACTGGACTGAAGGCTATAAAGGAAGCTCTGGTGACCAAAGCTCTGGACTTTTCTGGACGCCCACAAAAGCTCCTAGTCAGCTATCTAACAGAAGGGAAAGGTGAAGTCTATAAACACAGTTGCAGCAGTTTGAGAAATGTCTTTGGTTAATTAAGGTTCTTTTACTGATGTAAGACGGCTGAGGTATAATGGAGGCTATACTGTGAAACAAATGCTCTTAAATTTTAAATATATTACTGATATGACTTATAATGTGGCAGGTATCGTATTTCTGGATTACGGTCCTGCATGGAAAGAGCATCGGCGCTTTGCTCTCATGACCCTGAGGAACTTCGGTATGGGGAAGCGGTCAATGGAGGACAGGATTCTGGGAGAGACTGAACATCTTGTTGCACGTGTGGAGAAATGTGCTGGTATTTCAGTGATTTTACTACTTCTTAAGTGTAAGGTGTACAACGTCGGACCTGTTGAGCTGTTACAGCAACATAGAAAGAATTGAGACTTGAAGTTGAGATTAATTCATGTGTCTTTGTAGGAGGCTTTATGAATCCTCAGACCGTGTTCCACGATACTGCCTCAAACATCATCTATCTGGTTTTATTTGGCATTCGTTACAACTACGGTGATGAAGACCTGAAAAAGTATGTCAGGAGCTTCACCGAAACTACGAAGATCGTCAATGGACCCTGGGGAATGGTTGGTATTTGTATTTTTCATTTGGGCAATTAATAGTCATATAATTGTACTTGAGTTCAAGTCGTTTTCACTAGAGACCCCTGCCAAACTGACATGATCATAGATGACATTTCCTCCATAATGTCAAAACAAATTGCTTCCACAGAAAAAAGATTTTTCCTGTCTAACCCTTTTTATGCAAAATAACACCAAGAAAAAAAACTAGAGAACACAGATATATTATTGTACTATCAAAGTCTGGTGCCTTATAAGTTTTTTCACTTCCTGCATGACCAAGGCCAGCAGCAGGTTGCTACACAGCGTCCCCCTTTTTGGAAAAGTCAAGTCAAGTCAAGTTTATTTGTATAGCGCTTTTTACAACAATGTTGTCACAAAGCAGCTTTACAGGAATTTTAAAGCATGAAGAACATGAAATCACACACTTTATCCCTTGTGAGTGAGCCAGAGGCAACATTGGCAAGAACAACTCCCTCAACTGGAGGAAGAAACCTTGGGAGGAACCAGACTCACAAGGGGAGACCCATCCTCCTCTGGTTGAACTGTCCTTAAAGTTTATAAACTAAAGCTGAGTCTGAAGGTAAAAGCTTTAGAAGCTGTACAGGTGCTACATCAGGTGGGTGATACTGTGATGCAGTCAAGGTGGATCAAATGGCACAAATGGAGAGGAGAACTGGTTGGAGCCAGGTGACGGGGGGGGGCCTGGTGGTCAGTCCTTTACAGTATTCGGCGGGACAGGTGGGTGTCTATTACCCCACAGAGAGAGAGAGAAAAACAGAATTAGTTATGGTTTGGGTTAGTACAGAGGAGTCGAGGTGTAGCAGAGAGAGGAGAGCTGTTTGGTGCCAGGTGACGAGGAGGCCCTGGCAGTCGGACCTCCAAGCCATTCCAGACTCCACAAAGTCCAAGCCAAGTCTGAGCGAAATCCAAACATGTGAGTCCATGGGGGTTATAGAATGTCTATTCCCCTTGGAAGCACAAACAAGCATGCCCACAGCATGGACAGTCAATTTCTTTTGCACTGACCCCTGGCTGAACCTGGTCTTCTGCCACCGTCTGCAGTGTGAGCTCACGTTAGTGCCATTTCCCTCCTGTTTGCCTCCGTTCAAACGAATGCTCTTTTATTGAACACAGCAGCAGGAGAGTGTTCATGAATGGCCATGATAACAGGCATTTTGACACATTCAACCCATTTCAGTCACTGCATATATGGATATAATATTTAGATATAATATGTAGTGTTTTAACCTGGCATACTGTAAATCTATACTATTAGCTTCCTGCATCAACTTAGGTTAAAAATGTCCTTCTTTCCTGTAGATATACGAAACTCTGCCCTTTGTGCGAGCCCTGCCCCTTCCCTTTAAGAAGGCCTTCATGCATTTTGAGACAGTTAGAACGATGGACGCAAACATGGTCAGCAAACACAAGCCAAAAAGAGTCCCAGGAGAGCCACAGAACTTTGTCGACTGCTATCTGGACGAACTTGATAAGGTGTGTGAGCATTAAAGCCTTTCTGGTATTACTGAAGAATGGCTCTGTGAACTCTATAGTGATGTACTGTATCTACTCATACATGCACTTTAGTGTGGCCATTCTTATCACACCACGCATTGTGTTCAACAGAGAGGAAACGATGGGTCCTCCTTTGGTGAAGAGCAACTTGTGAGATCCATCGTTGACCTTCATGCTGCTGGGACAGATACCACCTCCAACACCCTCCTCACAACATTTCTCTACCTCATTACACATCCAGATATTCAGGGTTAGAACTTTGAACAGTCCATTGTGCTCTGCTATATAACATTATGTGACATTCTTAGTAAACACAGGCTTAAGGTTATGATGACTTTTGAATAATTAATTATATATATATATTTAATTATTAAAAAAGTCATCTTTTTTTTCACACCATACAGATAACTTTATATATATATATATATATATATGATGAATTTAATAATTAATTTTATATATATATATATATTTAATTATTAAAAAGTATTTTTTTCACACCATTCAGATAACTTTATATATATATGAATATATATATGATGAATTTAATTATATATATATATATATGATGAATTTAATAATTAATTTGTATGTGTATGTTATATAAGACATGTGACATTCTTAGTAAACACAGGCTTAAGGTTATGATGACTTTTGAATAATTAATTATATATATATATATATATATATATATATATATATATGATGAATTTAATAATTAATTGTATATATGTTTAATTATTAAAAAGTCATTGTTTGTTTTCTTACACCATACAGATTTAATTTTTATATATGATGAATTTAATAATTAATTTTATATATATATATTTAATTATTAAAAAGTATTTTTTTCACACCATTCAGATAACTTTATATATATATATGAATATATATATGATGAATTTAATAATTAATTGTATATATATTTAATTATTAAAAAGTCATTGTTTGTTTTCTTACACCATACAGATTTTATTTTTATATATATGATGACTTTAATTATTGATTTTATATATATATATATATATATAAATCATATTTTGTTTTCTCACGCCACACAGGTAACTTTTTATATAAGATGACTTTTCAACAATTAATAATTTATATATTTAATTATTAAAAAGTCATCTTTTTTCTTACACCATACAGAATCATCTCCCTCGTCCTGGAAGTGATGTATTGCTGGGTCTGTAGAATGTATTGCTGGGTCTGTTGTGATAACTATAGCAGGCACCACAGCAGAACGTTGTTTTAGTCTGTAATAGTGCATAACAGCAATTATGTTTATGATGCTCTTCTGTACAGATACTAGAATGATTATGAAGCATAACATTATAAAGTTGTTCTATTTTTTATATAAAATGTTACATGTGTTCCTATTTCTGAGCAATTATGAAAGCTTATTACAGACATTATGTACATCTTGCCTCATACAGGATTCATAGGAAGTGATACCAAGGAAGTTTATTTGCATGCTTGGCCAGTGTAGACCCATGCTAGAACATGCCCTGCACCACAGCACTGCTGGCTGAAAACTTGCACAAGACTTCAGGTTCCATACAGTATAGATTATTGGACTGTGGAGACTTGTGGAGACAAGTTATTGACTTGTGTGACAGAATGTCCTTGTGTGTTGGACTTCTGGAATTACACCAGAGCATATTTCCAGACTATAGACACAATAAGTCTAAAATACAGATTTTAAGTCTATCATACAATGTACTGCATCCGTTGACTCCTAAGCTGACTGGTACATATACCTGACATATTGTCTTTCCTAGAGAAATGCCAGCAGGAGATTGATGAGGTTCTGCAGGGTAAAGCTCATGTGTCATTTGAGGACAGACACAAGATGCCATACATGCAGGCTGTGATGCATGAGTCCCTGCGTGTAGCTATAACCATCCCCCTCAGTGTTCCCCACTGCACCAGCAGAGATACTGAACTGATGGGCTTCAGCATCCCCAAGGTTCCTTTCATGCTTCACTTTTCTTGCTTTGCTTTTATACTTTGGATTTCATCATTTAAACTACATGCCAACCCCTTTTATCTCTGTCTTTGACTTTTTCTCTGATCTAGGGCACCTTCATAATCCCGAACCTCTCCTCAGTGCTAAGTGAAGAAGGCCAGTGGAAGTTTCCTCACGAGTTCAATCCAGCCAACTTTCTGAACGAGCAGGGACAGTTTGAAAAGCCAGAGGCCTTCATACCCTTTTCTGCAGGTGAGAGATCTGAACAGTGTAAAAACAGCATAACAAGAATCACTTCTCCAGCACGGATGTAACTCACTGCATTTTGGGTGGTGTAGTGGTTAGTACGGTGGTGTAGTGGTTAGTACGGTGGTGTAGTGGTTAGTATGGTGGTGTAGTAGTTAGTATGGTGGTGTAGTGGTTAGTATGGTGGTGTAGTGGTTAGTATGGTGGTGTAGTGGTTAGTACGGTGGTGTAGTGGTTAGTACGGTGGTGTAGTGGTTAGTATGGTGGTGTAGTAGTTAGTATGGTGGTGTAGTGGTTAGTATGGTGGTGTAGTGGTTAGTACGGTGGTGTAGTGGTTAGTACGGTGGTGTAGTGGTTAGTACGGTGGTGTAGTGGTTAGTATGGTGGTGTAGTGGTTAGTATGGTGGTGTAGTAGTTAGTAAGGTGGTGTAGTGGTTAGTAAGGTGGTGTAGTGGTTAGTAAGGTGGTGTAGTGGTTAGTAAGGTGGTGTAGTGGTTAGTACGGTGGTGTAGTGGTTAGTACGGTGGTGTAGTGGTTAGTACGGTGGTGTAGTGGTTAGTATGGTGGTGTAGTGGTTAGTACGGTGGTGTAGTGGTCAGTATGGTGGTGTAGTGGTTAGTATGGTGGTGTAGTGGTTAGTATGGTGGTGTAGTGGTTAGTACGGTGGTGTAGTGGTTAGCACTGTCGCCTCACAGTAAGATGATAAGGGTTGGATTCCCGGTCTGGGCCGTTCTGTGTGGAGCTGCATGTTCTCTCTGTGCATGAGTGGGTACTCCAGTTTCCTCCCACAGTCCAAACACATGCCAGTAGGTGTGAGTGTGTGCATGAGAGTGTGTTGGCCATACGATGGACTGGCAACCTGTCCATGGTGTACACCACCTTCGCGCAGTGACCCTGGGATTGGCTCCAGCCCCGCCCATGACCCTGACTAGCGGGATAAAGCAGAAGATAATGGATGGATGGATGGATGGATGGATGGATGTTTAGTAGACGCTCTGATAAACTTAATATGGTGAGTTTTGCATGTGTGTGCAGGGCCTCGTATGTGTCTTGGTGAAGGTCTGGCCCGCATGGAGCTCTTCCTCATCTTGGTCACTCTGCTGCGCCGCTTCCAGTTCTACTGGCCTGAAGATGCAGGAGAACCAGACTTCACTCCTGTTTATGGGATCACGGTCACACCCAGACCGTACAGGATGGGAGTCCGTCTGAGACAGCCAGCTAGAGAAATGTAGAATTCCAAAGGTCTGTGTACGTGTGACACCAGGACTTTTTATTAAAGGCAGAGTTCATGATCGCAGTCCAAATCAAATACATGGTTTAGGGTAGATCACAGATACAAAATCCAGCAACACACAGCACAAATGTTCCAGAAGTCTAAGAAGTCAATCATCTACTATTTCTCTGCTCCAGTAAAGTCATCAATTGCTACTTTATCAAACATTCTAATAAACTTAAATTAAAATAGCTCTGTAAGAGTTTCCAGTGAAAATGCTGCACTAGTGTACCTGCCTGTGTAGTTTCCCACATCTGTTACAGTGGAGCCTCTGAAAAGACATGGTGTTTATATTATTAAGTAAAAATCTGGTGCAGATTTTTGGTGCAGACTGCATATAATTATACGCACAAATAACATTATCAGGTGAGCAGATACTCTAGATACTATATAAAAAAACCATCAAACATTAAGACATCTTTAAGGTTCTTATGCTAAATAGCTTTCATGTGTTTATAAGATAAATTTGAGTGTTCTTTAATGTTCATTAAACACCTGTTGACCATAGATGACCCCTGTCTTAGCTAAGTCAGCTTACAAATACGAACACAAAATATTATCAGGTGAGCACCAGATACTATATGAAGAAATGCATCAAACTTAATGTTCACTGATGTTTCTTTCTTTATCTAAGATGACTTAATAAAAGATGTGCCATGTTTTATTCAACATAACATGAAATAAATAAGTGAATCCTTAAAGCGTATCCTGTATTGTATAATGTGCCAGTGAATTAAATTTGAGATATGAGCATAATTGATAGGCTGAAGTGTTCTTTTTTTCAGAGCTGACAAGCTTCATTCATCCACTGAACGTAAAACAGCATCAGGTTTACATAGATCTATATTTTTGGAAGCCAGTGAAGAAGAAAGAAAAAACAGCTTGTGAAGAAGCTGTTTGTGATATTTGTGAAATTTTATTTATTTATTTATTTTTAAACACTACAGCTGTTGTTTACATTGTGTGATGAATATCATGATGAATAGACCAATAGAAATGCTCCAAAACAGCTTGTAAAAATTCTGGTTCCATTGACGTACATTTAAAGTTAAGAGTTAAGTGTTCTTGGCCTCTCCTGTAAAGTTGCCATACTGAAGATACTTGATTTTTCATTGTACAGCGATGATATGCTTCTGTTTGACTTACATGACACTGCTTAATCATGCACTGCAAAGAAGTACAATATGTTTTCTTACCTTTACTCTAATAAGCTCAGAAAAGAAGATACACTGCTAGCCAATCCCAGCACAGGAGGTGGTGTTTACTGAATAAATATAGATTATATTCAGTATAGATTATAAGGGTAGCTCCATTTTCATGACTGATTGCACTATGAACTTTAAGTCATTTAACAGTTTTGAATAATCCTTTAGCGTCAACATCACCAGCTTCTGTCTACATTTATTAACCAGTTTATTGATAGTGAGTTCTAAATTTGAGATCATTATCCAGCCATATGCCATGGTATTAATACTCAGTGACTCTTGTTTAAACAACACAGGGCTTATACTTGCTTACATACAGTATCTTTGCAATATGAACCAATGTAATATAGTTATGATCCACAGTTTATGATCATTTTCCAGCCTCTCTTACAATTAAATGAACTGTTTATTGCTGGACCTTTAAGACTGATGGATGTAAATGAGCTCTATTTTGATTGGGCACCCTGTATTGTTATTGCCCTATATATATATATATATATATATATATATATATATATATATATATGGTACAAAAGACCTGCTGCGTAGATCTTTCATGGGACTAAGTAGAGCGGGCAGAGTGCATACCACCACGCAAATCCCACCTGCAACAGACCATGACTCAGCAACCAGCTTGGGGGGCGCTGAGTGGAGGAGAGGGGTCTGGAGTGGAGGCGTAACTTTGGATAATTGGGCATAAAATAAAATAACATAACAACAAATTACATTAACAGTGCTTAACAGGCTCTGACGGATCAACCACGAAACTTAAAACTTAAAAAAGGATCATATGAAAACAAAGTAAAGCTAAACTTAGACGCAGTTTTCGTGCCAGAGGCAGAAGCTTTGAGCTAAAAACAAGCAGAGAGAAAACCCACAGCTGTCGCCATGCTGTGCTCCATCATCATAGTCTGTCTTTCCATCTGCCTCATTTTGCACTTCCTCAGGATCCAGAGACCCAAGAACTTCCCTCCTGGACCTCGACCTGTGCCCATATTCGGTAACCTGTTTCAGCTGAACAGTGTTAATCCTCTGAAAGACTTTGAGAGGGTGAAGTAGCCCGTTATCTTAATCAAAACAACAGACAGACTTGAATCTCTCAAAAATGGAAGGAAAGCTGCTGTTGATTTGATTTATTTCTTGTTATTCAGTATTAGATGTGGTTTTGGATTAAATATGCGAATATGCAAATATGTAGTTCTGTATAACAAGTTTATAGTAAGTTTTTAAGATGAACATATTTAATTTTTTGCCTGATATGCTGTACATCCTCAGTTGGCTCAGCGCTATGGAAACATTTACAGCCTGTACATGGGAGGAACACCTGCTGTGGTTCTTAATGGTTTTGAGGCTGTGAAAGAAGCTCTAGTGACCAAGGATGCGAACTGTTCGGGACGTCCCCAAGACCTCCTAATGAGTCATCTAACACAAGGAAATGGTGAAGTCCATAAACAAATGCAACTATCACATTCCTGTGTAGTGAAAATAAAATATATTGGTATGATGTAAAATGTGGCAGGTGTCGTATTTCTTGATTACGGTCCTGCGTGGAAGGAGCATCGGCGCTTTGCCCTCATGACCCTGAGGAACTTTGGGATGGGGAAGTGGTCCATGGAGGACAGGATTCTGCGAGAGCTTGAACATCTTGTTGCTCGCATAGAGAGAGGCGCTGGTATTATTTTTATACTACTTTAAAACAAAAAGTCTTTAGAATCACTGTAGACATTCATTTCTGAATTTAGTCATTTTGGAGTTTGAGAGGTCCTTTGTAGAAGATTACTAAACTCTAAACAGAGTATCAGTAGCACATGAAGAACATATCAGTGAAGCATGTGAAGCATTAAAGTAATTATCTTAATAATTTAGCCAGTTAAATTCAGGGTAAGGCTAAAGGCTGTAGCCAGTTAAATTCAGGGTAAGGCTAAAGGCTGTAGCCAGTTAAATTCAGGGTAAGGCTAAAGGCTGTAGCCAGTTAAATTCAGGGTAAGGCTAAAGCCTGTAGTCAGTTAAATTCAGGGTAAGGCTAAAGCCTGTAGTCAGTTAAATTCAGGGTAAGGCTAAAGGCTGTAGAGAGTTAAATTCAGGGTAAGGCTAAAGGCTGTAGCCAGTTAAATTCAGGGTAAGGCTAAAGGCTGTAGCCAGTTAAATTCAGGGTAAGGCTAAAGACTGTAGAGAGTTAAATTCAGGGTAAGGCTAAAGGCTGTAGTCAGTTAAATTCAGGGTAAGGCTAAAGGCTGTAGAGAGTTAAATTCAGGGTAAGGCTAAAGACTGTAGCCAGTTAAATTCAGGGTAAGGCTAAAGGCTGTAGCCAGTTAAATTCAGGGTAAGGCTAAAGGCTGTAGCCAGTTAAATTCAGGGTAAGGCTAAAGGCTGTAGCCAGTTAAATTCAGGGTAAGGCTAAAGACTGTAGAGAGTTAAATTCAGGGTAAGGCTAAAGACTGTAGAGAGTTAAATTCAGGGTAAGGCTAAAGGCTGTAGCCAGTTAAATTCAGGGTAAGGCTAAAGGCTGTAGTCAGTTAAATTCAGGGTAAGGCTAAAGGCTGTAGAGAGTTAAATTCAGGGTAAGGCTAAAGACTGTAGAGAGTTAAATTCAGGGTAAGGCTAAAGGCTGTAGAGAGTTAAATTCAGGGTAAGGCTAAAGGCTGTAGAGAGTTAAATTCAGGGTAAGGCTAAAGCCTGTAGCCAGTTAAATTCAGGGTAAGGCTAAAGGCTGAAGAGAGTTAAATTCAGGGTAAGGCTAAAAGCTGTAATCAGTTAAATTCAGAGTAAGGCTAAAGGCTGTGTCAGTTAAATTCAGGGTAAGGCTAAAGCCTGTAGTCAGTTAAATTCAGGGTAAATTCCGGGTGCATACAGTGTTAACAGTCAAGGCTGTGGTCCATATTGCAGCTTTACTAAACTTAAACTATATTCAGAACACGGCCTAGCTTGAACTGGTAGCCTAGTGAAGCCTGCTGCAACAACAACAGGTTACCAGCCGTCGCCCTTCAGAATAAGAGTATGGAAACACAACCATGGGGCGCTTTTAATAGACTAATTAAGAACAAGATATAATACATTTGTAACCCCTAACACTGTCTGCACTGACATTGCAGTACATACCAAAAAAAGAAAAAAAAATCTGGAGACATACAAAATAAACAGCACACTGTAACCCATTCAGGATTTCAGGATTTGGCAAGGTCTGTACTGTTGGGGTATAAACTGCTTTCTGCTTTTAAATGGCTTTTAAAGCTATTTTTGCATACAGTACATTCACCACAACTTTAGTTTTTGTGAATTTAGTTCAAAACAAACAATTCATGTACATCATTTTAATGCTATGAACGCTCCTCAATATGATGAGCGTTCATAGCATTAAAATGATGTACATTAATTGTTTGTTTTGAATAGTATTAGCATTGATGTAACACAATACTATACCTTCTCGAAGTCTTTCAGAGGATTAGCAATGTTCAGCTGAAACAGGTTCCCGAATATGGGCACAGGCCGAGGTCCAGGAGGGAAGTTCTTGGGTCTCTGGATCCTGAGGAAGAGGAAGAGGAGGAGGATGAAAATCCAAATGAGGACCCAGGAGCCCAGCATGGTTTTCTCTGTGGTTCTGCTGTCTTTGCAGCTTCTGACATGCCTGCGCTTCCAATAAATAGCCTTATCAAATCAGTAGGAGGATCATATGTTAGGACAGTTCAATCATTGACCCGAGGGTGGCTGGTGGAATGATTGTTGGAGCAGGTTGTGGTTTTGGTCCCAGTTCACATGTACAGTTTTCAGAAAGAGAGACACAAGAATAAATCCTATTTCTCAGAAACGATTGTTCATGTGTTATTCTCCTTTCTTTACAGGGTAATTCAGATTCAAGATTCAAGAGTTTTATTGTCATATGCACAGCAGAAACAGGCAGGTACACTGTACAATGAAATTCTTAATTTGCTGTTCCTCCATTCACCAGTAGATAAAGATAACAAAATGAAATAAAAAATATACAAAATATATAAATAATAATAATATATTGTAAGTAGAAGTAAATAAAATTAAAGTTAATTTATTTAAAAATTAGAAATAAAAGTTGCATGTGCTTTTATGTTCAAGTATGAAGAGCAGCAGCCATACAGTGCAAGTTGTAAGTAACAAATGTAAACAATAATGTTTTTGAGCAAGTAGCGAATGTAGAGTGTTTGCTGATGATAACACAGTTTGTGTTTGCATGCATTATTTAGTACCACAGTGATGCAGTATGACGTTTTATAGCCTCCCGTATGTTAAAGAAATGCAAAGGCATACACCTACGCGTGGATTCTGCTGTACGGGGAAATATAAACAGCACAGCGATTTAGTTCTGCAAAAACATAAATGCATACAATCGCTCACTAATTCTGTTAACATGTAAACACTTCCATGCAAAAGCCATTAAGTACCCAAGATTCATTTCCAGCATCAGCAAATATGCAGAAAACATACATTTAAAAAAATATATACATGGAAGTTTAACATATTTGAGTATTCAGTGCCCACTCATAGGCTTTATTACAGCTTCCATTCTGTTCAGGAGACTCACTTTCAGTTCCTTAAAGAAATCTGCGGGCACACGTCCAAAGTAGCTTTTTATTTTTTTGCTTCTCACACTGAAAGTAATCCCGAACACATTCAGTGATGTATCGGTCTCAAAACTGGGGTGGTCAATCCATTGTTCTGAGAACACCAGCAGCTTCTTTGCTTGAATTAAAAAGTTTTCATTTTCCCAGTTGCAGGAGTTTAACAGCCACAGCAGCGCATGCCGACATAAATATTTTCTCAAGGTTTATGAGATTATCATCACATTTAAAGCCTCTAGGATCCCAAATCTGAGGTTTCTCTCTAATCAAGCTTAATTGTCCCCCCCAAAGATACATGTACAAAATCTGTTTTATGAATATCTTTCCAAAGCTTAATAATTGTCTGATATATTTCTCCGGTATTGCTCCCCTCTCTATGTAAAATGAGCGGTCCTCAAAGTTGTCAGGCTTGACCCATCCCAAGGCTAACAACCTTCTCTTTAAATCTGAGCGACCTAAAGCCAACTTAGTAAGCATCATGCAGCTTCCCATGTAGTCTGTGTGTTGCGTATGTCTGCGTATTCCATGTATGTGCAGTTCTTCGTTGCTTATCCAGCAGTAAAGTGGATGAAAGTCGAGAAATAAAAACTGGAGAAGTAGTTTAGACAAAGAGTCTATTTCACTGAGGACAAACAGACTGTTCTCAGAGTGGAAGGAACTTAAATGAAGGTTGTTCTCTGATTTCTCTACAGTACAGTATGTGGATTTTGCTATTTAATTTTATTTCAAAGGGGCTAATTTTATTTTTGGGAGTAGATCTACATGCCTTTACACAATGTTCTTCTCATGCTGTATATCTGTATACACCATCTGTTAAAATGTTCAGTTGGAGCTTCTGTTTTTTTAACACCCACCTCCTGCTGAGCCCAGTGGGCTGTGATTTGTCAGCTTACCCACTGCAGCTGTAGTTGTTCTTACCATAGCATTGGTTCTGTCGTTTCAGTTTGAGCCAGAGTCAGATCCTGAAAGTCAGGTAAAACGAGTTATCTACCTTCACAAGCTAGACAGGAGCAGGACGTTTCAGAGTGGTCAGTTTTAATACTTTAGCTCCCCGTGTGTTGTATGAGGGTGTGCCAAGTTTGCCAGTTGGCGGGCAATAAGGATTGTCTTGAAAGATGACATCACCTTGTAACAGAGAAAAGGGCTGTGATTCCAATGAGGCGTTTGAGGCAGCTTAGAAAAAGTGGTTTCTCTGGGAGAGAGCTTCTCCCTCTGGAGGGTACTTCAAGCTTTGTAACTTTATAGAACACATACATGCACAAAAATCTACAACACACAAAGGAAATGAGAAAGAAACTGGAGTGGAGTGGAGTGGAGTGGAGTAACACAAGAACTTTTTCTATGGATTGATAAGGGACTTTCTCACAGGCTGCCAAGGAACAATCTGTAAAACCACTAGTGATCTTAAATCAAGTAGACATAGTAAATAATTCACAGAAAAATGGAGACTTAATCATTAATCTTAATCAATGCAGAGGCCGGAGTCCCCATCGCTAACACCAAGTACCAGTGTTGGCCCCTATTGAGTGCTGTGTTATGATGGTATGACGTTGTCATATGGAGATAACATAGATGGGAACATAGATCCACAGCTGTGATTTACATGCAGCAAAGTCTATTATATGTGCAATGAACAAACAGTATTTATTAATTTTGCAGGATGATTACACTTTATTGCATACAGTCTAATAATCAGTATTCATGATTTATAAAAAATCACTACACAAGTATTTGTCATCATGTTCTACATTCCTCCAGCTGGCTGTCTCAGGCGGACTCCCATCTTGTACGGCCTGGGTGTGAGTGTAATTCCAAATACAGGAGTGAAGTCTGGTTCTCCTGCATCTTCAGGCCAGTAGAACTGAAACCGGCGCAGCAGAGTGACCAAGATGAGGAAGAGCTCCATGCGAGCCAGACCTTCACCAAGACATGTACGAGGCCCTGCATACATAGGTTTAGTTTTAATTTTAAAGCACTTTCTGGCCTTATGCCACTGTACATCACACAAATTTTAATTTCCTTTTTAATCTTGTTTTTTTAGCTGTTTTCTTTTTATCTTTTATCTTTTTTTTAAGCTCCATTCATGTCTCAGAAGACATTTTAACAATAGCTTTCTGTCCATGTGATGTTCAGCAAACTGCAGGTGGGCAGTGATGGTGAGCAGTGGTTTTCTTCTTGAACATCATTGTTGTTTAGGGTTCTCCTGATGGTAGACTCATAGTTTTCTTTTTATCTTTCTTTTATTGTTTTCTTATTTTCTTCTTTTGTTCTTAGTTGTTGTTTACTTACATTTACCCTTTTATGTATTTAGTTTTATTTATCTATCTGTAGTCTTTATTATTTTTATTACCTTACCTATGATTTTATTGATTCCTACTTTTAAAATTTTTATTTTTGTCTTATTTGGTTTACCTCTTATTTAATTTTATAATATTTTGTATCTACATCTTATTAAAATGCTGGGTCTTTTTATTTTATTTTGGCAATCCCTTTAGAATATATAATGCTCGGCTACATTGTAAATGAGGGCCACCCTCAATGTACTCTGAGATTAAATAAAGGTTGATTGATTGATTATTATGACTTGGTGTCTGCTCTATAATTGCATCACATATCAAAGTTGTGAATAGTTCTGCATACTGTCCTGAACGCTCACCAGCAGAAAAAGGTATGAAGGCCTCGGGCTTCTCGAACTGTCCCTGCTCGTTCAGGAAGTTGGCTGGATTGAACTCGTGAGGAAACTTCCACTGACCCTCCTCACTCAGCACTGAGGAGAGGTTCGGGATGATAACAGTACCCTGGATCACAGAGAAAGTACAGAAGACATCAGTATGTGATTCTGAATATGTAAGAAGAATGCTTGAAAAGTGAATGCTCACCTTTGGGATGCTGTAGCCCATCAGTTGAGTATCTTTGCTGGCGCTGTGGAACACACTCAGGGGGACAGTGTTGGCGACACGCTGACACTCGTGGATCACTGCCTGAGTGTACGGCATGTTGAGTCGGTCCTCAAAAGATGCGCAAGCTTTACCTCCCAGAACCTCATCGATCTCCTGCCGGCATCTCTCTATAAAAACATGAGTGCATATGACATCTTTTATTGAATCGAATCGCATACCTTGTTCTGTTGTTTACAGTCCTGATATGTGCCTGTATATTTGATAGATACATGAGCATCTACCTAGAAACCAGAAACTAAAGACATACAGTCCTATTGCGTCTACCATCAAAAGCTAAAAGCCATCAATTTATTCGATACCTTGAATGTCTGGATGTGCCATGAGGTAGAGGAATGCTGTTAAAAGGGTGTTGGAGGTGGTATCTACTCCAGCTATATGCAGATCCATGATGTATCTCACAAGCTGTTCCTCATTAAAGGAAGACCCATCATCTCCTCTCTGTTTTAAATATGACATGATGAGATAGTGACTCGGTATGGTTTAGCTAGGTTGGTACATGAAAAGTGAGTGAAGAGTAGAAGAGATATGATCAAATGGGCTGTTAAAACAAACCAACACACACACCTTATCAAGCTCATCCATGTAACAGTCAGCTAAGTCTCTTGGTTCTCCCGGAACTCTTGATGTTTTGTGTTTGCTGAGCATGTCTGATATCATTTTTGAAGTCGTAGCAAAATTTTGGAAGGCCTTCTTAAAGGGAAGGGGCAGAGATCTCAGCACAGGAAGTGTGTCATAGATCTGCAAGAAGATAAGAGACAACATCTTCCTAGAAATGCACTGTTAAAGAAGATGTTTTGCAATGTTCCTTAATAAAGACAATGGTTGTGCAGTGATGCACAAATGTTTGTAAATGAGTAGGACTTTAAACTAATCAGATTAGAAATCCTAAAAGTAGATCAACAAAACCAAATGAGACAAACATATTAGACCTGGTCATTTATTCTTTGAGGGAAATGATCAATTATTAAATATCTATGAGTGACAAAGGGATGTGAACCTGCAACTAAATGTTTCTAGCAACTGTTAATTAGTCCTGCACATCGGCTAGGTTGAACTTCTTCCCATTCCTCCTTACAGAACAGCTTCACCTCTGGAATGAAGGCTTGGTTTCCTCACATGAACTTCTCGCTTAACATTTCCATGGGATTAAGGTATGAACTAGGTAATTCCAAAACATTATCTATCTTCTTCTTTAACCGTCTTTGGCAGAACAACTTGTGTGCCTAGTATCATTGTATTGCTGCATGACCCACATTCTCCTCAGATTCAGTTCATAGATCTCCTGATACTTTCCTGACATAATTCAGAAGGCATTGTTATCAATAACAGCAAGCTGACCCGGCCCAGATGCAGCAAAACAGGCAGCAAAACTACCACCACCATGTTTCACAGATGGGATGAGGATTTTTATGCTTATCTTTCTCTCTCCAGACATAATACTTCTCATTTAAACCAAAAAAGCTCCATTTATGTCTCAGAAGACATTTTACCAATAGCTTTCTGGCTTGTCCATGTGATGTTCAGCAAACTGCAGGTGGGCAGCGATGGTGAGCAGTGGTTTTCTTCTTGAACATCATTGTTGTTTAGGGTTCTTCTGATGGTAGACTTATGGGGGGTCAACATTAGCAACTGTAAGAAAGGCTTTTAGTTGTTTAGAAGTTACTCTGGGTTGTTTTGTGATCTCACAAGCTATTATACACTTTGCTCTTGAAGTATTCCTCATTGGTCCACTTTCTGTGGAGGATAACAATGGTCTTGAACTTCCTCCAGATGCACACAATCTGTCCAAAGTCTTTAGACACGGTTACATAACTCTTTCAAGCCTGACCAGCATCGGAGGTCTTCAGACATCTGTTTTGTTTGTTTGTGAATGTGCTGATACATGTGTATGAAGACGTGACTTTTAATTAGTTCATATCCATGTTAATCTCATAACAATAGAAGAACCCTTTTTGATGCTATTTAGATTAACTTTCAAAAGACTCTGTATAGTATCATATACACATTCTCTATTGGTCTATTTAACAATTTCAGCATGGATAGCACCATTTAAGCATTTCAATTTGTTCTTTATATACCCATGGCTCAATATAGAACCACTGTCATTACTAAAGAACCCTTGAAGAACCACCTTTTTTTTCATTTACCTGAGCATGCACTTTCTGATCTAAGTTAATACAATTTTTTTAATTTTATTTAATGTTTGTTTATTTATTTATTTTATTTTAATTTCCTTTTATCATTCTTTTGTCTTGATTTTTACTACTCTTTTATTATTACTTTTTTATTATTATTATTTATATTTATATGTATTTATATTGACTTATTTTTTACTTTAGTCTTATTCTTGAGTTTCTTATTCAGTTTTTATTTGTTTGATTTACTTAATTTTGTCTCTGTTATTGTTTATTTTACATTTTAAGTACTTATTAAATTTTTTTTTACATTTTTTAAACCCCTTTTTGTTTAATAATTGTAATGCTCAGTGACATTGTAAATAATGGGTCTCCCTCAATGTACTCCTAAGTGAAAATAAAGGTTGGTTGAATGATTGATCAACAACTTTTAAGATGTTTTCACTGCCGAATTTTTGCAACATCCATCATTATACTATATTTATCAGTTTTGTGAACACATTCCATAATTCTGTATTTCTTCACTTTACTGAAACCTCTAATGTAAACATCTACGTTCATGTAATGATGTGATGACTCACCATTGCCCAGGGTCCGTTGGCGATCTTTGTATTTTCCGTGAAGCACTGAACGTATTTTTTAAGGGTTTTGTCGTCGTAGTCAAAGCGAGTGCCAAATAAAACCAGGTAGATGATATTTGATGCAGCATCGTGGAACAAAGTCTGAGGATTCATGGAGCCTCCTGCAGCATGTGTTCACACAGACAGTGTATGTCCTTCATGAATGTGTCTCTATGAAACATGATCTTTTAACGGCCAGCTACCAGCAATATTACGGAGGAATAAAATGACTGTGGAGCAATTACCAGCACTTTTCTCCAGACGAGCGATGAGATGTTCAAGCTCTCCCAGAATCCTGTCCTCCATGGACTGCTTCCCCATGCCAAAGTTCCTCAGGCTCATGAGGGCAAAGCGGCGATGCTCCTTCCATCGAAGTCCATAGTCGGCTAAAATGACTCCTGTTACATTAGACTCATATTAAAAAGTTGCTCTTTTGCATTGTTTAGCCACAGTCAGTTAAAGTTACAGCAGTTCAGGCTCAATTTGACATCTAGCATAAATTTGTGACCGACCTTTTCCTTCGGTCACATGGCTGACTAGGAGGTTTTGTGGACGTCCTGATAAGTCTGCAGAATTGGTCACCAGAGCTTCCTTTATAGCCTTCAATCCAGTAAGAACCACTGTTGGTGTTCCTCCCAGGTATATGCTGTAAATGTTCCCATAGCGCTCAGCCAACTAGAGACATACAGTACATGAAGCAGATATAAGTAAATAGTCATTCAAAAGCAAAGTCAGTCTAGGGTTCTGCAGATCCTTAAAAGTAGAGATGGACCGATCAGCGTTTTTGAGTCCGATTCCGATCGCGGATCACCTTTCAGCTCGATCGGCCGATAGCCGATACCAAGGAGAGGCTATATGCCACAGCAAGGCTACATGGAATTATTAGCACAAGCAAGTCATGAAACATGGTTGGAACATGGTTATCTAGAGCTATAAACTCAATCACTCTGGCTGTGGTTACTTTAGCTCTCTGGCTGTCTGGCGGTCAGATCTGGTCTGAACGGTTCTCTGGGTTATTTGTTTTGTGCTAGCTGTGTGTGCTAGCTCTGCTGTTTGCTGTTACTCACTGTATTCAGCTGTGTGGTGTCTCTGAAGTGCCGCATCAGATTAATAGTGTTAAATGTCTTTGTTTTGGTTCACAAGACACGTTGATGTTACAGATGTTACTGAACTCCCTGAGTCTGAGTCACATACGGTAAAACACTGCTAGATGGATGATGTTTTCTATCCGCACAGAAAATATGCTTTAGTCAATCTATGGAAAATGAAACGGTATGTTTTTCCACCTAGTGGTTCAGATAGGAATTGCAGGAACCTGTCTGGAAGGGGGTTCACGGAGGGCTCTTCTTCCTGGTGAAATGCTAGCTGGAAATACTAACTAGGCTCATTTGTTTAATGCCATCGATCAGCTCTTGGGATCGGCTAAATTGGAGAAATATCGTCCGATCGCATATTTCGATTAAAAATCGTCCGATACCGATACATAGCCAATCGATCCTTCCATCTCTACTTAAAGGGTCCTATAAAGTCTTAAAACAGATATTGACAACTTTTGTGTGTCTTATATTTTACCATAAGAGATATTTAATATAGGAATATCTCATTCCAGCATATATTACTGGATCAGCTGAAATAATGAATGTCTTGTGTCTTTTTCCTCCACTGTCACAGAAGCATCATAAACAAAATAACTCCATGAGGTGCACCGGTGAGAAATGATTATTCTTAAGGTAACAGAGCAGTATCCATAATCCAGTACCGAACAGTTTTACAGAGAACATTTTATCCATGTAATGTGTGCAGCTCCAGTATTTCATCTAAACATGGATATGTAAAATGCGAATGTGTGGTTAGTGACTTTCCTGCTGCTTGCCTAAGAGCAACACATTCCATGCAATGAACACTCTCATGCAGGAACGTTCCACTTTCTTAGCAATGTTCTGATGTCAGCAGAAACATCAGTACGTACAAAGGTGAGAGAAGAGAGCAGCTGCTGAGGCATGCAACACCAGCATGACCCTGTACATGGTTATTTCAAGATGTCTATGTCTAAGCTAAAGTGATCAGTTCAGTGCAATACCATAAAGATAAGGGAATTTATTACATTTTAAAGGTGCAATATGTAACATTTTTAGTTTCCAGCATTCCAAAATGAGCTAAAATTAATAACAGATTATGAAGAAATAACAGTTTTGGCAGTATGTCGCAGACTATCTATGTCTCATAATACCACCCTGTATCTCAACAGGTGATCTCAATCAGTCACTGTACCAGTGGGTCTGCCATCAGTTCAACATGCGAGGACGAAGAAGTAGCACTAATAAGTAAATCATGTACTGCTCCCTGTTAGATCATTTAAGAACAGGTCGCTAATGAAAGTCTAAACTGTAAACTGTAAACACGATGATGGCTGACAAGCGACCGCTGTTACTTCTGCTGAATGCTCATAGCGGGAAAAACTAAAGGAGTGACATATTCACCGTATTCCAACTTTCAAGCGTGTGTTTGTTCCGCCTTTGTGTTAGAACTTCAGCTCAGCTAACCAAAATGAATACAGTTACATGGGAGGAGAGCAGAGAGGTAATAAGAATTTCGAATGGGAGAACACCGTCTCATCCAAGGTTAATAACACAGTAGGTGGATGATATGAAAGGGTGGTCTGAGGTTACCTACGGCGACGTTTTTAATTATTTTGTACTCTCAGAAGGTGTAGACGGTTCGGCAGTGAAAAACTATACAAGTACTGAAGCGTATCAGTACCTGCATAGTGGGAAGGTGGGCCGTGTACTACATAAAGACGGTGAGTTTATATTTCTGAAAGCCGGTTAAACCCAAGTCCAGCCAGCTGCCCGAGCCCCTCTGCGTGGGTGTTAGTTACAGCCCAGATAGCCTAGCGCGGTGGACACTGATCAGAAAACAGTTACTTAACTCGCAAACACCCAACGCGTCTGCTTCCTCTGAGCTTCATAAGCGAGACATTTCTCTGGATAAGGAAGCTCTGGTGCTGGTTCTCCTCCACAGAATGGTAAGAGCAGACATACGGAGGTTTGGGTGGATGTTTTAAATTTAGAGCTTCAGTCAGAGACGCAGGTCCTCTTCTTTGGAAGGCGGCTTTACAACACTCTGATCTTTATGTGCTGTGTTCGTAACTCTGTTGTTCAAGCCAAGTTTTCCTCTTCTTCCAATTACTGACTCCCTCTAACTGAACATGTTATGCTGGTCATTTTATATGTTTATTGTCGTTTTACTTGTAATTAGTATCAATGTATTCGCAGCATGAATGGAAAACAGCATGAATAACAAGAGTTATAATAGAGCTATAATAAGGGTGATGATATGCTACCATCTATTGTTTGGAATATGAATTTAATGTGCTGCGTCATCTTATACATACTGTTCCTTTAAAGGCCAGACAGGGCAGAGGGCCATTTGGACCTGTGGTCAGCTGGACATAAATAGCATGTCTGACTGCGGTATCCTCAAGAATAAAGCTTATACTCTGAACTGACGCAGGGATAAGAAGTTACAACAAGTCTTACACAAACTGTACATCTAGGTTACCTATGGAAACACAACTAGCATCTCAGATTTGGTATCGGCTGATACTTTATATTAACCGATGTGGATCAAATTGAAGGGCAAAATAATGAAACTGTTAGACGATGTCTGAAGACCATGTTAACACAGTCGTCTCGTATAATGAACTGATCCAAAATCGTCCACCAACCAAATACGTCCAGCCTACAGTCGTCCTGTGGTCTAAACCAGTCGCTGATTTGCTAGACGGCAAGGCGTGTGCTGTCATGTAGTGTTGCTCAAATGGCTAAAAACACAAGGAGGTGGTCCTGAGTGGCACACTGGTTTAACCCTTCGATGCACAAGCTTCTACTGAAATCAGTTTATTTTATTATCTACTGTCCCAGATGTTCAAAAAAAATCTTGTTTTTGATCATAAATGATTATTTTAATTCTTATTTATTTACTCTATGAGCAAAATGTTTTATAAATATGTACCTGACTGCAAATGTTCACAAATTTCAACAGTTTCTGTCAAATTCCATAGTGAACACCTATGAGTTAATTCTGACACATGTTGTGTGTTAGCAGGCTATAATACAAAAATATTTTTTTTATTAAAAAAAAAAGTTAATAAAACCTGTAAATCAGAACTTGTGATGAGTAAAATGGGGAATTTGTGGAAGCTTGAATGATGAAATTCATATTTTGTTATAGTAATTCATTTATTGTTATATTAAGATATAGAAAATGCAATCTCAGTCGGGTCGGGTTTTGCTTTGTCATCAGTATACCGCATGTGCCAAATGCTTTCACCCTTCACCCATACCCTCTAGGTAAGGCGTCCCTGCTGTCGTTCAGTGAGCTGCTTGCATTCCTGATATTCTGTTTAATGCATTAACAGAGCGTGATACTGTACCTTCTCAAAGTCCTTCAGAGGATTATTAATGTTCAGCTGAAACAGGTTCCCGAATAGGGGCACAGGCCGAGGTCCAGGAGGGAAGTTCTCAGGCTTCCGGATCCTGACGAAGAGGAAGATGAGGCAGATGAGAATCCAAACCAGGACCACGGAGCTCAACATGTTGCACCGCTGTCGTTCTGCTCCTTACACCTTTATTTGCACCCCTACTGTACTCTGGCATATCAAGTCCTCCTACTAAACACGCCTCTCCCGAGCTGTAGCTCAGTCATTGATCGAGTTACAGAACAGTCCCGTAACTAAGCAATCAATCAACATTCTGCATTCGCTTATCACAAATCACAGTCTGTACTCTTGCATGCACTTTAGCTTCTAGCATTTATACATACCCTTTTAACCCTTTACCGCCAAGTGAATCATAGTTGAAGTTTTTTAAGAGCTGTAAATCATCACTGTTATAAGTTTTTTCCTAAAAAACCTGATGTTTATCTGAACTTTGCTCAAACACACACTTTGTATTAGTGGAGAATCAAAGATTGTAGTAGATACAGAATGTGTAAAACACTGTTCAGTATGGAAAATGTTCTTTTCTAAGTTAGAAATGACTTGAGTCATGATCAGTGGCCGAGCTAGACTTTTATCCTTGGGGTGGCCAAAGAGTGGCCAAAGCTATTGTAAGGGGTCCACAGCCTATGACAATGAATATTCAAGAAACCCAATCAACTACAATCAAAATCTGTAAATGTTACACTATTTTCATAAAGTACATCTTAAACATTTGTGCATGAAATTTGCAGTTTATTAACAAAGTGTACAAAATGTACAATCTGTAAATGTAAAAACACATGCAAAAACAAATAGATAGATAGATAGATAGATAGATAGATAGATAGATAGATAGATAGATAGATAGATAGATAGATACTTTATTGATCCCGAAGGAAATTTAGCAGCCAGTAGCAGTTACACAGTACAAAAACAAAGTACAAAACACAGTACAAAAAACAATAAGGTATATAAAGAAGAATAAAGAATTCCAATAGTAAAAAAGAATATATACAAGAACATATGAATACAAACTATACACCCTGACTGAAGGTAAAAAGGTAGTGCAGTAATAAAATAGTAGTAGTAGTAGTAAGTAGTAGTAGTAGTAGGTAGTGCAGTAATAAATGAGTAGTAGTAGTATTAAGTAGTAGTAGTAGTAGGTAGTGCAGTAATAAATTAGTAGTAGTAGTATTAAGTAGTAGTAGTAGTAGGTAGTGCAGTAATAAAATAGTAGTAGTAGTAGTAAGTAGTAGTAGTAGTAGGTAGTGCAGTAATAAATGAGTAGTAGTAGTATTAAGTAGTAGTAGTAGTAGGTAGTGCAGTAATAAATTAGTAGTAGTAGTATTAAGTAGTAGTAGTAGTAGGTAGTGCAGTAATAAATTAGTAGTAGTAGTATTAAGTAGTAGTAGTAGTAGGTAGTGCAGTAATAAATGAGTAGTAGTAGTATTAAGTAGTAGTAGTAGTAGGTAGTGCAGTAATAAATTAGTAGTAGTAGTATTAAGTAGTAGTAGTAGGTAGTGCAGTAATAAATTAGTAGTAGTAGTATTAAGTAGTAGTAGTAGTAGGTAGTGCAGTAATAAATGAGTAGTAGTAGTATTAAGTAGTAGTAGTAGTAGGTAGTGCAGTAATAAATTAGTAGTAGTAGTATTAAGTAGTAGTAGTAGGTAGTGCAGTAATAAATTAGTAGTAGTAGTATTAAGTAGTAGTAGTAGTAGGTAGTGCAGTAATAAATTAGTAGTAGTAGTATTAAGTAGTAGTAGTAGTAGGTAGTGCAGTAATAAATGAGTAGTAGTAGTATTAAGTAGTAGTAGTAGTAGGTAGTGCAGTAATAAATTAGTAGTAGTAGTAGTAAGTAGTAGTAGTAGTAGGTAGTGCAGTAATAAATTAGTAGTAGTAGTATTAAGTAGTAGTAGTAGTAGGTAGTGCAGTAATAAATTAGTAGTAGTAGTATTAAGTAGTAGTAGTAGTAGGTAGTGCAGTAATAAATTAGTAGTAGTAGTATTAAGTAGTAGTAGTAGTAGGTAGTGCAGTAATAAATGAGTAGTAGTAGTATTAAGTAGTAGTAGTAGTAGGTAGTGCAGTAATAAATTAGTAGTAGTAGTAGTAAGTAGTAGTAGTAGTAGGTAGTGCAGTAATAAATTAGTAGTAGTAGTATTAAGTAGTAGTAGTAGTAGGTAGTGCAGTAATAAATTAGTAGTAGTAGTATTAAGTAGTAGTAGTAGTAGGTAGTGCAGTAATAAATTAGTAGTAGTAGTATTAAGTAGTAGTAGTAGGTAGTGCAGTAATAAATTAGGTAATGTGCAAGAGAAAAATGGGTATCAGTAGATATATGACAAAAGTGGGATATTTATTAAAAAAAAAAAAATGTGCAAAGATTGTATTTAAGTAAATGTTAAATAGTGTTAAATAGTGTCCAGGAGTGCAAATTTACAGGATGTACAGCAAAGTGTCAATAGTGTCTATGGGTGCTGACACAAGATGCCCAGTAATACAAATAAATACAAATACCCCACAATCTGTCTGTTTAAAAAACTATCAATGATGCCATCTTTACATGAACATAGTGCAGAGCTTCATCAAGCAAGCACCTGCTAGAAAGTGTATTTTGAAGGAGTGGGTAAAGGATAAACCTCCAACAGTAACGCAGTGGTACAGGGACATTATGACAAGATTTGGTCCCCACTTCTGAATTATTTGCCACACAGTATGAGGGAAATTATCTTTAAGGGTGGAAATGTCTTGGAGCGGCGTCAAGGATTGTATTAGTCTTCTGTATTTGTCGGACATTGGGTAATGTAATGCAACGTGATGTACATGTCCATGAATGAGGAGCATGTAGGTCTAACTAATTAATTGAAATCCCCTATTTTTCTCTTTGAAATTTAGTTGCTGTGTCTCGGGGTTATTAATAGCTATGTGTCTTAGGGTAAGCTGTCGACAGGCAGAATGTAATTGATGCCATGCATATGTAAGCTAGAAGCTCTGTAATATTCTCTTTATATCATTTTTGTTCTTTGTTTTGCTTTTTTTTATATTATTTGTGCTTTCTAAATTGCATTTTACAGTTGTTACCATCTGGTCACTGTGTGTATTGTTTGATTTTGTTGAAAATGAATAAAATTTATTTACAAACAAAATCAAGCAAGCACCAAGACTAAGACTTCTGTCTGACTAAGTGCCAAACTACCTAATGCTCAGTTCAGAAGAGCATAATTAATTGTAAGTATAAGTAATTGTACTTGTACCTGAGTACAGATTTTCAGTAACTTACTCTACCCATCACTCACTGATACTGTGTCTCACAAACTGAAGTCAGGGCAAAGAAACCACTGTAGATATAAGTTTAATATTCAAACTTTTCAGATAGTTGACACGTTAGACACAACCTTCCCGTTACATTTCTTTTAAGCCAACAGCGCATGAATCAGCTAAATCAGCTAATGTAGCTAACAGCATTCCTCTACAACAGGGGTCACTAATAGGCGGACCCAGACGTTGTCCAATGTGGACACAAACCGATAAACTATTGAGAATGATTTCATTTAGACTGTGTTTATTTAAAGAGGTGGAGCTTTTCTTGTTTTTATGGTATACGGGCTTTACGGGGCAGTGAACTCACAGACCAATCACGTGCACTGCAAGATCACTAAAGGCACTCCTCACCCAATCAGATCTGTGCACACTGGGGCGAGTAACAAAGCAAGTGAGAAAGAATAACGAGCTCTAAAAACAGAAAAGTAAACAGTGAAACTGAGTGTTTAACAGGAACGGTTCTGGAATGGACCTGCTCGTCTAGTTTTGGAGAATACCGCTCTGTACAACCAACATGTCAATCTGTGAAGCTGAGTTAACAAGAAGACACACGTTTTATTTACTTTCTCTATAAATAAACACTTTAAGATCCACTTTTTTACAAAATAATTCTGTTTTTTTAAATGTAGCTTGTTTTTATTGAAGTAAGGACAAAAAATGTATTTGAAGTTTATAAATAATTCATCCAGTTCAGCATTTAAACAGTAAATCTACTGAAATATACTGAACGGTATGTGTGATGTGTTTCAGTAGCTGATGGTAGAAGATGCTGATACTAGGTAACTTAAATATACAGAATATGGCACTGAATCATAACATAAGTTGGACCTTGGTCTGAGGAAATCTTACTGAATTCTAATTAAATACCCCTGTTCTACAATCATTAGAGAAACAAAAAAAAAAAAAGAAAGGCCAGCACGGAGTCGAAGCTCAACACATTCTGCCCAGTTTAAAGCGCCCAGAGTGAAATGTATATTAACTAGGGGTGTGTTTAAAAAATAGATTTTTCGATTCAAATCGATTTTTATTTGAATAATCCGATATCGATTTGTATAAACCCAAGATCAATCTTTAAAATTAGCATTCCAGCCCCCCCTGCCCACCCGTTTTCACGCAATGAGATCTGGCTGGGGGCGCACATCAGTTAAGCATGGCTGGAGCACAAGTGAAGGCGCCCCAGAACTTGAAAGCAGATGTCTGTCTACATTTTGGATTTAGAAATCATGATGGTATTCATACTATTTTCTATGACAACACTTCTTCTCCTCCTTCTCTTTATAATTATGATACATAGCGCCAACTACTGCACAGGAGGGACCTAGCAGTCAACAGGTATTACCGATTACAAAATACAATGGCCTCTTTTTAACAAGACATGTGGTGCCGTGACATCTGGGGTGGCACCTGGGGGGGGTCCAATCAGATTTCAGGAGGGTCCAGTGCCTCCCCGGCCCCTGCTTTGGCTCCGCCCATGCTCAAGTTAGAAATGATGACGATCCAGACCTTGGCCTGAGGAAATCTCCTTAAGGTGGACCTTACTGAATTCTACTTAAACACCCCTGGTCTAGACGTCAAGCTCATTTTTAAGGTCTGCCCATTTAGTCTTACACCAGTTTGGAAGAGCAGTCACCAGAGCTTGTCTAAGATCTGGCTGCAGTGAGTCGACCAGTTGTCCAAAATGTGGTCCATCAATACAGTCAATGTTTTCACTGCTGTATTTATCAATATTTATCGATACAATTTATCAATTTATCAATAATGACGCAGAAAGGTTATCTCCAACCGCTCACAGAAATCTGCAGCTGACTCTTCTTTTCTTTTCTGCACTTGGTAATTTGTGCCCAGTCAGTAGTTTTGCGACACTTACAGATAATCCAATCATT
The DNA here is from genome assembly GCA_021613375.1 of Megaleporinus macrocephalus. Taxonomy (NCBI): domain Eukaryota; kingdom Metazoa; phylum Chordata; class Actinopteri; order Characiformes; family Anostomidae; genus Megaleporinus; species Megaleporinus macrocephalus. The sequence goes on along the minus strand of CM038713.1, from coordinate 10,264,014 downwards.
GAAAGCTTTCCAACCTCTTTCTGTGTCCTGGCCTTGGTTACCCAAAGCACCCAACACTTTCTCAGCAAGCTGCCTGCTATCTGTTAAGCTACATACTTGGCTTAATATGGAAACAGCATCTTTGGGATGCAACGAGTAAAGCATTCTCTTGCTTTGCATGAGCTCAATGAAGTGGAGCCTCATTTCTCTAGGAGGTTTAAACTCTTTGGATAGGTTGTCCAATGTAGCAGCGTCTAAAGGAGCATGAGCAGTTTCTACTCGTTTCTTTAACTTCACCTCCTTTGTTAGGTACCTCAGAGGACATGATTGTCAATGGCCTCATTTGAACTTGCCGTGTAACAGGCGCTTCATCACTAGTGTGTGACCCATGCTCAGATTCCTCCTCAGAGGACAAATGGCTACTGCCATCAGAATGGTCAACCTCACCCATGCAGACTGCAGCCAATTCTGGATAAAGAGGGTCTTTATCCTTTGTGTAACATGGCTGTCCATGTGGGGTGACTACAGGTGGAGGACATTTAGTTTTAGTTTTAGATTAGCTTTGTTGCTGTTCAGCATCCATTAATGAACAATGAAGTTCTTCTTAATGAACAATGAGATCTTTGCCTCAGTTTCTAGTAACTCATGCTTCATGGATTTCAACTTGTACCTATTGTTTACAGTTTTTTCCAATTGCTAAAACACAGTTTTGTAAACTAGGCTGGTTTTATCAAAATACTTCACACAATTCACAAAACCAAACACCCAAACTGCAGAGTACCTCAAACATCCTGCAAAATGAAGCACTGCAACCAAAACTACATACAGCATCATCAAAATCAAACTTTTGCACCAACTGGCACACACTTCATTCATATTACCAGATTTTTGTCTAACCAACTACACACTGTTGGACGTAATGAAAAGCACTCTCATCTTTAGCAAGCTCTGCATAATACTAAACTAATCCAGATTGATCACATTCACAGACAGATCTGCAGATACACACACATACTGCTTTTATTTTTTTATTTTTCACCAAACAAGTCAGTGCAACATATGCACAGCAGATATATTTACATTGGAGTAAACAAAAATATGCTCTCAAAAACAGCTAAAAAAGAAAATTACAGATTAAATGTGTAGAAAAAATATTTTAGTTTACAGTGACAGCTTCCTGTACCGCGGTGAACATTTGGCCTCTTCTTCCATCATGGTTGCATCTCTCAGTAAACAGATAAAACAAAAATATAGGACTTGGACAGCCTAAAGATATTTCCCCCACAGTAGAGTACATATACAGGAAAGCTGTACAGTTAATATACGACATCAGTCATTCATGAAGTAAACAGGTGTCACCCAACTGATACACTATGATATGGGGTGCTACAGAAATCTTGGTTACATACAAGTACTCCAGTCTAAATGTCAGGATGTCAGAGGTGACAGTAAAATGGATCAGGTTGGGCTGCACTCTCTGTCCAGCCTCTCGAATTGTCAGTGTATGGTTGATGAAATGGTCAACTAATGTTACTCAGATTTAATTTTAAAATTGTTGTTGTCTTCTTTGGCCATGAACTCCTCTACCAGCTCTACCCCTACCTCTCATTCTTCCTTACCCTCTCATACTCACCCTCCCTCTTCCTCTCTCTGCAACGTCTTCTATTGTTGTTGTAAATAAGGTGCTCACCTGTGGTCTTTTTATAGAGCATTGAAGTTGTAACAATTAACTATTCAGGTGTTTGGAGCCTGGTGGCACATATATTTGCCAATTAGCTCCAGTAGTATCAGTTTGAATGGCAGTGTTTTGATATATAAAGCAGAAAACAAGTTTAGGGTTTTGGAGACTTAAGAAGAGATTTTGCTCTCTGTGTGCCAGGTTGAATAAATGTGCTATGCTTGTCATTTTTCTGTGTTAGCAACTGGAAAAAACTGTAACGTTTTCATTGTTTTCATTGGCCTAATGTTTCACACACATTCCACACCCTCAACTTATTTCAAACCACTGCTTTCATTTTAAACGACTGGATTTGCGACCCCAGAAATGCATGTGAATGTCGTCCCTGTTCAAAGAAAAACATGTATCATTAAAAGTAAAATTCTTTACTTTTAATGTAAGTCAATAGAACCAGGATTTTTTCCAAGCGATTTTGGAGCTATTGGTCCATTCAATAGGAAATTTTCACATGATGCAAACATCAGCTGCTGCATTCAAATGATGTAGACACATAAAAATAGACAACAGTGCTTCATGAGCCTTACTATAGTCAAGGGGCTTCATCACAGGTCGGCCCTTTGCAGCATGTGGAGAAACAACACACTTGACTCCTACGTTCTGCATTGCCTCGTTCCAGCTTCAGTTCCGCCCAACAAGACAAACGGGCGGGATGCAATAAATGAACACCAAACATGGGGGAGAAAACGGAGGGATTATATAACACACTAAAAAAGGGACGGGTGAGGGGCGGAGACATGGAGGAGCACATGGCATAAACGTTAGCACATGGCTAAGATGAGGGAATGTAAACAAAGGGCGTAGACAGGGAGAACAATGTAGGGCGTGGCACTAGAAAAGAAAGGAGTTGATTACAGCTGTTGCTATAGGTAGATGTAATTGTCTGTACTGGTTTTGAAACAATCATTTAAATATTACTGATAATGAATATGGATATGTATTGATTGGTGCTAAGACAGTGGTGTATTGTTACCCCTCTAATGTGTTTTGGTTCGTTCCAGCCTCAGTTTAAATGGGGCTTAGAATATAAAGTCTATAAAAGCTATAGGGGTTATTGGGGCTAGTAAAGGAATCAGCTTGAGGGTTGTAGCGTACAATCTGTCTGGTCTTGTGGGTGCCAGCCTCGTTACAGTTTTTTCCAATTGCTAAAACACAGTTTTGTAAACTAGGCTGGTTTTATCAAAATACTTAACACAGTTCTCAAAACCACATACCCAAACTGCAGAGTACCTCATACATCCTGCAAAATGAAGCACTGCAACCAAAACTACATACAGCATCATCAAAATCAAACTTTTACACCAACTGGCACACACTTCATTCATACTACCAGATGTTTGTCTAACCAACTACACACTGTTGGGCGTAATGAAAAGCTTTCTCATCTTTAGCAAGCTCTGCCATAATACTAAACTAGTCCAGATTGATCACATTCACAGAAATATCTGCAGATATATTTTTATTTTTCACCAAACAAGTCAGTGCAACATATGCACAGCAGATATATTTACACTGGAGTAAAAAAAATATGCTCTCACAAACAATAAACTGAAAAAGAAAATTACAGATAAATTGTGTAGAAAAAATATTTTAGTTTACAGTGACAGCTTCCTGTACCGCGGTGAACATTTGGCCTCTTCTTCCACCATGATTGCGTCTCTCAGTAAACAGATAAAACAAAAATATAGGACTTGGATATCCTAAAGATATTTCCCCCACAGTAGAGTACATATACAGGAAACCTGTACAGTTAGTGTATTACATCAGCACGTCATGAAGTAAACAGGGGTCACCCAACTGATACACTATGACAGGGGTTCCCAACCTTTTGCAACCCAAGGCCCACTTAACCCACCCCTAACTTTCCATGGCCCCCCCAGAATATTTTTTATTGCTGTTTAAAACCAAATATAGTGCAACCATCCATGTGACCTGACTGCATAATCACACAACAAGAAACAAACCATTTACAGCACTTTTTGTCACTCACCTAATGAGATGGCGGATGTTGTTTGCCAGCTACCAAGTGGTGGACGTCAAGTTGAAGTGCAGAAAGTTGCAAACGTAGGTCTGGCTCAACACTAAGCCTATTCCTGTATTTGATCTTGAGTACCACCAACATAAAAAATCCAGTTTCGCAGAGATACGTTGTGGGAAACGGCATTAGGAATCTCACTGCCTTGTCTGAAAGATCAGGGTACTCTGACCTAACGTGAAGCCAAAAATTTACCAAGGACTTTTGTGAAAAAAATTATTTTAAAGCACTGTCACAAGAAAGATCAATTAGGCTGTCCTGCTCAGAAGCACTCAGACTTGTGATGGCTCCTTGGTATATGTCGATAAAGGGATGTTCTATCCAGCTGAAATGAATGTCTAGAGCTGGAAAGTAATCGCGTAGCTGCATTTTCAAACTTTGCAGGTGCTCAACAATCGGTTTTGAAACTTCATTTGGCAGAGAAGTATTTCTTTTGTCAGAAAATCTGACAGATTGTCAAATGAGTCGTAGTTTGACTGTTCCACACGCTTGGTCCACATGTCCAGCTTCTTTATTGTAGCTTCGATTTAGTTTTTGACGTAAAACGCTGTCACTGATTTGCCTTGATGCACCAGCACTGAGATAGGAGCTCACACCCACTTTACATAAAGACTCAGTTATAGACTGCCTAAGCCAGAGACTGCCTCAGTCATACACTGCCTCTATCTGTGCAGCTTCTAAAGCTTTGCTATCCAGATTTCAAACAGAGACTCTTTTCTTTGGTATTTAGTTCAAACTGTAAATACTGTTTGACCAGAGGAGGATGGGTCTCCCCTTGTGAGTCTGGTTCCTCCCAAGGTTTCTTCCTCCAGTTGAGGGAGTTTTTCTTGCCACTGTTGCCTCTGGCTTGTTCACTGGGGGATATATATTATAACTGTCTGTTTTCAAAACTCTGTAAATCTGCTTTGAGACAACATCGTTGTAAAAAGCGCTATACAAATAAACTTGACTTAACTTGACTGACTTGAAGGCTAAGGTTGAGTCCATTCAAGTGGGTAAAAATATCTGAGAGGTAACTCAATTTAGAAAGCCACTCAAAATCAGTGAAGCGGTCTGAAAGTTCAAAGTTTGATAAAAAAAAAAAAGAATAAAAAAATTCTTCCTTCATCCCTCAATTAAAAAAGTCGAGCCAGCACCTTGCCACGAGAAAGCCACCTTACCTCAGTATGTAAAAGAAGCTGAACGTGACTGCTGCCCATTTCCTCGCATAGAACAAGAATTAAACGAGATTGGAGTGACCGAGCCTTAATGAAGGTAACTATCTTCACTGCCTCATCCAGCACAATTTTAAGGTCTCTTGACATTCAGCTAATGCTTCTCTGTGTAAACTGCAGTGGACAGAAGTCACCAGCGGTGCTACAGCTTTCACGCGCACGATGACTCCGTTGCGTTGTCCCATCATTGCCCTTTGCTCCATCAGTGCTGACTCCCACACATTTGGACCACTCGATTCCGTTTGACACAATAAATGCATTCAGTAGAGGCTTACAAAATAGTATGTCTTCAAATATTTCACGGTTATGCTCATACCTCACAAACGCAAGAAGGTTGGAAAGATTTGCAATGTCAGTAGATTCATCCAGTTGTGTTGCATAAAAGCGTCTCTCTCGCACTCTCTTCATAAGCTGCTGGGTTACATCATATGCCATTATATTTATTTGCCGTTCAACTGTGTTATCAGAAAGTGATATGAGATTCAGTTGCTTGCAGGGTTTTTCTCCCAACATTATGCTAATCATCTTTTTTGCAGCAGGTAAAATCAAACTCTCCACACTCGTATGTGGCCAATGAAATGATCAATTAAGGTTATTCTCATTTCATTTGAAAGTTGTTGTTGTCTTCTTTGGCCATGAACTCCTCTACCAGCTCTACACCTACCTCTCACTCTTCCTACCCCTCTCATTCTCACCCTCCCTCTTCCTCTCTCTGCAATGTCCTCCATTGTTGTTGTATAGTAAGGCTTGATGTTAGGTCAGAGTACCCTGATCTTTCAGACAAGGCAGTGAGATTCCTGATGCCTTTTCCCACAACGTATCTCTGCGAAACTGGATTTTCTATGTTGGTGGTACTCAAGACCAAATACAGGAATAGGCTTAATGTTGAGCCAGACCTCCGTTTGCAACTTTCTGCACTTCAACCTGACATCCACCACTTGGTAGCTGGTAGACAACATCAGCCATCTCATTAGGTGAGTGACAGAAAGTGATGTAGATGGTTCGTTTCTTTTTTTCCCAACATATCTCTTTTGCAGCAGGTAAAATCAAACTCTCCCCACTCGTATGTGGCCAATGAAATGATCAATTAAGGTTATTCTCATTTCATTTGAAAGTTGTTGTTGTCTTCTTTGGCCATGAACTCCTCTACCAGCTCTACACCTACCTCTCACTCTTCCTTACCCTCTCATTCTTACCCTCCCTCTTCCTCTCTCTGCAATGTCTTCTATTGTTGTTCTATAGTAAGGTGCTCTTCTGTGGTCTTTTTATATATAGTGCTTACTTCCTGATTGAAGTTGTAACAATTAACCATTGAGGAAATCTTGAGTGTAAAAAGCTGCATTTTAAATTGCAGAACGTGTGTAAAGCAGAAATCAAGTTAAGAGTTTTGGAGGCTTGAGAAGAGGGTTTGCTCTCTGTGTGTCAGTTTAAATAAATGTGCTATGCATGTCATTTTACTGTGTTAGCAACTGGAAAAAACTAACGTGTCAGACGATTGCTTAGTCTCTGAGCATGTGCGACTTAACTGAAGGGGCTAACAGTGTGACCATAAGAATCAAATTTGTTTATAATTTTTTTAATTCTGCTATAAATATGTTCACAAGGTGGTCAGCACTCTATAAATGACTGAGAGCGCTTGAACTTACCTGGACGTGAACTCAAGCTTTCTTTCCTGCTCATAGCCTCACATTACTGGTGATCTTATGTCCCAGTCCTCCTGGTGATGATGGTGCAACTTAACAACTGGTAGCACTCAAGAACAAGAAGTCCAGACTTGACTTTGATAGGCGACATCCAAAATCGCTGCTCATTACTGGAACAAGAGTCTTTGGATGGAGAAAATCAGAATTTGTTCCAGAATGATGAAGTGAGAATAGTGTAGAGAGGTGAAAAGGAAGAAGTGCTCAAAAGGTGTTAACGGATGGTGTGATGGTGTGACCTTCGCAAAACGCAAACCCCAAGGCTAAAACTAAGTGCTGACCTCAACAGAAGTTTAGTTCATCACAACCATTATTCATCCAGTGACTGTTCACCCACTGCTCTCTGTTCCTGATCAGTCAACAAACAAATCTTATCACTTGTTCACGGTCAGGTAAGTTCATCACTTCATAAGCTTAGTTCAAGCAAGTTCATTACGGCACTCGAGATCCAGGGCAGGTCAGCGTGAGGTAGATTACAGTGGTACACAGTAAAGTTCAGGAAAGTTTATGTTTGATTATACTGGTGTGTTGGGGAAATCGTCAGTCTGGGTATAATAAAAAATCAGATACACATCATGTTGTATGGTAATAAATAAATAGACCCAATAAATTAGAGTACTCCTCCACTGCATGCCTCCTTTTATGTTTTATGGATCAATGTGGAACAGTTATGTGTCAGTTATTTACCAGTGCAAAAGAAATGACAGTCATTTGCCTTTTGTGCTACTCCTATCCACATAGCTTTTTCAGGGGGGAGGTCAAGGGGAGTGGTCCGGCAGTAAAAGACCCCTACTGCACCCTTACTGTTAATGATTGAACTACTGTCACACATGCTCCTCCTACTTAACTGATATATTTATGTACCAGGGAGTCAGTATCCAGAAGCGTTCAAGTAACCCCCAGCAGAGAACAGAACCACTGAGATCATGCTGGGCTCCTTGGTTCTGGTTTGGCTTTTCATCTGTCTCCTGTTTCTCTTCATCAGGATCCAGAGGCCCAAGAACTTTCCTCCAGGGCCGCGGGCTATTCCCATCTTTGGCAACCTGTTTCAGCTGAGCATCACCAATCCACTAAAAGACTTTGAAAAGGTAAATGCTGTTAATGCCAGTCTCAGCAAAACAAAACATTTCATGTTAAAGGGGTTAGCAGCCCTGGAGGCTCCTGAAGTGGGATGTGTAGAGCAAGGGACCTTTAGGGCCAAGCCTGAGAATCACTGACACTGACATAATTTTAAACCTCTTATTAATGGCAATCAACAGTAACGACCATCTATTAAGGTTGGGCAAATGTGCCAATGTGGGCTTTTAAGGCATCACCAGCCTGCAGAAGCTTGTTTAGCTGAAGGTAAATACTAAGACATCTATTCACTTTACTCTTGAATGACGATATGCTTTCTTTGCTTCATTGTATTGGATGTGTTTAGTTGGCTGAGCGCTATGGGAATATTTACAGTCTGTACATTGGAGGAAGACCGGCGGTGGTTCTTACTGGATTGAAGGCTATAAAAGAAGCTCTGGTGACCAAAGCTGCAGACTTTTCAGGACGTCCACAAAATCTTCTAGTCAGCGATGCAGCAGAAGGAAAAGGTGAAGGCCATGAAGAATTATTTTATTACTATATACTATATATAGGTCTCTGTAGCATGTAGTTGCCTTCTTTGCACATCTTGAACGACAATAATCTTTTTCATTTTAAGCACATGGTTGTCTAGTTGTTTGTTAACTGCCATACCACATGATTTTGGCCCTCACCTACACATCACACAAAAAGTAATGGGTCAGTTTGAAGGTCAGTATACTGCCAAAGTAGGCAGTTCTTGGTTACATTGAGCATAAAAAAACCCGCCACACTGTCCGAAAACTGTGAGAAGGCTGGCTTTCTAGACTAAATAAACTTGATAAACTGTGTTTTGTTCACATATCCTTCTCCTGTGGGTCTACTTTCCTGCAGAGAACCTGAATCTAACCTGCTGGTAAATGCCTGATGTGTGTAAAATGTGGCAGGTATCGTGCTGGTTGATTACGGTGCTGCATGGAAGGAGCATCGCCGCTTTGCCCTCATGACCCTGAGGAACTTTGGCATGGGGAAGCAGTGTATGGAGGACAGGATTCTGGGAGAGACTGAACATCTCATGGAACTCTTGGAAAAAAAAGCTGGTATGTTTATTTTATGATACTATAGAGGTGCCAACACAGGTAGAACTAGATGAACCACAGTTTTAGTTAACAATATAACAATTACAGCATTCATTTTACTAACACTTCCTATGACTCCTGTATTCAGATTGCCATATGAATCCAATACCTTTACCTAACCTAAGCCTATGTAATTAATTATAAGTAGCTATTATTTGCATGCATAACGTGTTAGAAAGTAAGTATAACTTTATAATGTTAGATTTTATAATGCATTATAATATCCACTCATTAGAACACTATAAACATGAATATGGCATTGTAACAGATTTCTGGTATGTTTCCTGTTTAATACCCAGAGCCATCAAAACAGTGGCCACCAGCTTGGCTTGAATAAAGAAACACTTTTTCATAAGCGTATTTTGTAATATTAAAAATAAACTTTTATATGTAGCTTGAATTTGACAGACATCTTTAAATAACTGGTAATTAGTTACATATAAATATATTATAACGCATTATAGAGCCTGCCTTTTTACAGTCATTTTGCTTTATGTGTTTATGTAGTATTATATGAGCTTATAAGTGTTTATAAGTTTGTATAATACTACTACTATCACTACTACTACAGCAATTTTATAGACTTATGCCTGGTGTTAATAGATGATTTAGCAATACAATACCTTATAGAAGCATCTGTAAAGCATTATGAATAGTGGATTCATAGGAAGTGTTAACTCTATTTCTACCTGATGGACACCTTTGGGAAGGAAGCAGTAAAGTCAGTAATCAGTATTCAATCATATTTGACATTAACTACTGAACTGTCTGTATAGGAGGCTCACTGAATCCTCAGACCTTGTTTCATGATGCTGCATCAAATATCATCTATCTGGTTTTATTTGGAATTCGTTTCGAATACGGAGATGAGACCCTCAAACAGTATGTTAGACTCTTCACTGAATTCACGAAAACTACCAACGGACCCTGGGGAATGGTGGGTAATCTTAGGATTAACAGTAATTGTGCTTCAGATCTTGAGAATGATTCATATGTCATTCATTAAACCAATGCATTTAGAATGTGTGTATACTGGAAGCATGTTTCAATATCTTTGCAATGATAGTTTAAAGAAAATCTTTCACTCCTGCAGATCTATGATACCCTTCCTATCATGAGAGCACTGCCCCTTCCTTTTAAGAAGGCTCTCCTAAACTTTGAAGTGCTGAAAAAAATGATAGCAAGTATGGTCAGCAAACACAAGAGCTCAAGAGTTCCAGGAGAACCAGAAAACTTTGTCGACTGCTATCTGGACGAGCTTGATAAGGTGTGTGTTTGAATGTGAAGATGTTTTTTTCCTGGTAAGAGAACTCACTTCCATTGACACGGTGGATGTTCCCTGTTTAACAGAGAGGAAATGATGGGTCTTCATTCAATGAGGAACAGCTTGCCAGATATGTTGTGGACCTGCATGGTGCTGGGACAGATACCACCTCCAACACCCTCCTCACAGGGTTCCTCTACCTCATAACACATCCAGACATTCAGGGTTTGAACCTTAAACTATTATTTACTACCAAATTACCAATTTCATAAAAACGGCAGTGGTTCCATGTGCCGGCTCTTTCGGCTTTCCAGAGAGGTGCCACCAGGAGATCGATGAGGTCTTGCAGGGTAAAGCTCATGCATCCTTTGAGGATCGACACAACATGCCGTACACGCAGGCTGTGATCCATGAGTTCCAGCGTATCGCCAACACTGTCCCTCTTAGTGTGTTTCACTGCACCAGCAAAGATACGGAACTGATGGGCTACAGCATCCCAAAGGTGAAAATCCATCTTTTGTTTCTTTATAATTAATTTTATCACATATTTTCTTTCCGATCTGGGTTCAATTTCAATTTCTCTGGGTGGTTCTGTGTGGAGTGTGTATGTTCTGCTCGTGCTTGAGTGGGTTTCCTCCGGGTAACTCTGGTCTCCTCCCACAGTCCAAACACATGCATGTTAGGGTGGCCCGTCCCTCTAAATAGCCTGTAGGTGTGAGAGTGTGCGTGAGTGTGTGTTGGTCATGCGCTGGGATTGCCTCCAGCCCCCCCCGTGACCCCGCCTAGCGGGTTTTAGCAGCAGATAATGGATGGATGGATTATCTTTCCTTCTTATTCCTCTTCTGTCTTTTAGGACACCATCATCATCCCGAACCTCTCCTCGGTGCTGATTGAGGAAGGCCAGTGGAAGTTTCCTCACGAGTTCAATCCAGCCAACTTCCTGAACGAGCAGGGACAGTTCGAGAAGCCCGAGGCCTTCATACCCTTTTCTGCTGGTGAGAGTTTTAAACAGCGTCAAGGAAAAATAGTGAACATATACTAGAAACTTGTTTCTCCAGCAACTGTTCAGCTTAGTGTGCTTTACAATTCTCCATAGTCATTTAAGATCTAAGGTTCTTGTAATATTCCTCACCATTTTAGTGCTTTGCGTGCTCTAACACACTCTCTGCACAGTTCAGCTGATGGTACGCTGATCACTGTCTGACTAGTTTTATTGGGTTTTATTAGGTAAAAGCTTAAATGGGTCTAAGTACAGCTTGTTAAGTTTGCTCACGAGGGCTTATATATATATAATTTCCAACCCTGAAAAACTGATAATGTATATTAATATCTGTTTTTTTTGTGCAGGGCCTCGTATGTGTCTTGGTGAAGGTCTGGCCCGCATGGAGCTCTTCCTCATCTTGGTCACGCTGCTGCGCCGCTTCCAGTTCTACTGGCCTGAAGATGCAGGAGAACCAGACTTCACTCCTGTATATGGACTCACTGTCACACCCAGACCGTACAGGATGGGAATTCGACTGAGACAGCCAGCTGGAGGAATGTAGACAAAATTCCAGATATTAGGAGAACTGTAGTAATTAATTATTGTTCATAACTGATGGTGTAAATCAGGATCAGACTACACAGCTGCATAAGAAAGTCAGTTCAGCAGTAAGTTCACTTTCCAATACAACCACACGACTAAAGAACTTTTAATCTTATTCTATAAACTACTTGCTTTTATGAGACTAATTAATAACAGTAGCTGCACTGCACTTTGGTTGTGATCATCTGAAAGATAAGACTGTCCAACAGTCACAGGCACACACATATAAAAGGTATGTAACTATATATGTATGTATGTATGTATGTATGTAGGTAAAAATGCCTACATAACCCTTTACTCCCTATGATTTGATCATAGAAAGAAACTGTTTCCCTGTTTTTGGGGGGTTCATGAATAATTTAATAAGCTCTGCTCTGATTTGCTGGTTTACAGTAAGACACAGCAATGATCACACAGTAGTATGTTGTAATATGTGTAAATAAGCTTGGTTCTCATACTATTTAGTTTAGGTTTGATAGGGAGTCGGATGGTTTTCGTTACTCATAATATTGACACAATATTGGAATCAAGCTCAATGTTCCAAAAGGCTGGATGATGTCAATCAAAAGGCTACAGGCAGCAGTTCAGTGATCTGGTGTATTGCAGGAACCGTCCAGGTGAATTTAGCTAACAAGTCAGTGTTAACAGGAATATTCTGGTAATGGTCCTTTGGCCATACTGATAGTAAGAAAATCTACTCTAACGTAGCATTTACTACCGAAGGGCACAAAACACTGATCAATGTGTAATGTGTTTTTTGTTTTGGTTTTTGTACATGATTATTTTGTATAAACCCTTTTTGCTGCTGTTCTGTGGGGATTTAACATAAAACATCTTAATAAAGACAAATAATAGTTTTTAGCAGAATAAATATTGTGTGAGCTGCTCTTTAAGTGAGCTGTAACAAACCTGCCTGGCTTTGGGCCTCTCTTTGGACACGATGGACCAGACGTGTGGACTCGAGTCACTAAACTGATGACTTGTGACTTAACTTAGACTTTACCTTTACTGACTTGGACTTGAGCTTTAGGACTTGAAAACACTGCTGGTAATATTAGTTAAAATTGGCTAATATTAGTTCATTTAAGTATAAAATCACCCATGGTACTGTATTCTTGAGCCTCAAGCTTAGCTCGCCTTTACATCTGTGTTTTGTTCAGGTGTGAAGAGAAGAAACTCCGGTGAGTTCGGGTGATTTTAAGAAGTGAAATAAGGATTAAAGTGTAGATTCACATTTGTGAGGTGCCCAAAGCGTTTATGAGTTAAATAAAAGTGTGTGAAATAAAAAACAACGGGAGTATAATGAGTATATATGATGATTAAGAGAGTCACGCAGCTATTAACTGGTGAGTTAGCATGCCTGTTAGCATTAGCTCGCATTAGCGTCGTAGTTACGGGAACCAAGATAGTCTTATAATCCTGAAGAGCTGTTAAATATACAGCCTTTATTTTGAGTTAATTATGTTTCGAGTACAGTGTGTTGAACGAAGTGCTGCATTGCACAGGTTAAGACGGGTTAAAACCTCGAGCTTCCAGAGTCCACGATGGCGAGCCAGGAGAAAACTACAGTTCCCAGCGGGCTGTGCGAGTAAAGTCGGCTGCGCATGCGTCAGACCAACACAACCGAACGACACACAGATAAGAGGAGAGATGCACTGACCACCACATACACACACACACACACACACACACAAGAAATAAGTGTACCCGGGTAGTGAAGAACACAGACATTAAAAAGCCAGAACGAAAAAAGAATAACAGCGAATAAAAGACTCAAGTGTTGAAATGTACTTATAGTACTTGTTCTGATTGTTAAACGAGTTGCTGTTGTGTAAAAACTAGTTTTCATTCTTGCGTCAAGGTACTGTTAACTGTGGGAAACTTTTTTTCCTTACTATTTTTTCCTTATATGTTGTTGCAAAGCACTGACTTGCTTCGTTGACTAGAAAAGCTCTATGTGCTATTTCCTTTTTTGTTTTCTTGTCCTCAGGCCAAGAGAGAGAGAGAGAGAGAGAGAGAGAGAGAGAGAGCTATTTCATTTGTATTTTTTCCCCATTTTTATATTGACCGAGACTGCTCCTTTCACTTTTCTTGCATTTATACTCAACATTGCACATACATATCTATTTCACATATTATCTAGGTATAAGCATTAAGTGTCATTCTTACTTTTATGCTGTATTTACATGCTGTGATGTGTTACATGAATCCTATAACTGGATCGTTTAGTATTAAATGGTGCTGTAACGCTAGGGTACTAAAAAATTGAAGCATTTAGGAACCACAGCATCTTAGACAGGAGGTATTCAAGTAGTGCAGGAAAGTGCCAAACACTGATCAGTACATGCAGAGCTACTGCAGAGTTCACACATGCTGTTAGAACTGAAAGACCCGTCCAGATATTAATGCTTATGGGTTTAGAGTGTGATGTCATTAGAATTCCTGTAGGTGTAATGTGTAATACTTCCATATAGTGCAGTGTTTCTCAACCTTGGCCTTCAAGGCCCACTGCCTCACATAGTAGTGGTTTTTCGTTAATGTTATATTAATATCAGTTTAATTTACTACTAATCAACTGCATCAATTGTGTTAAATACTGAAATGATGTTACATCTGGTGACTTGACTAGGACTTGAAGTTTAAGACTTGGGACTTGACTCGAGACTCGCTTGTATTGACTTGATTGTCAAGACTTAACACTTATTTGTTACTTGCAACTTAGTGACTTGGTCCCATGTCTGTTTTTTTGTGGACTGTTAGGTATTTTGTGCTTCTCCAAATAGAAATCTCTCCAGTATATCCTACATGAGTGAAAGTGAAATCGTGATTATAACTTGTGAAACAGAATCGACTGACGAACTTCAGTTCACTACTTCTGCTGTTATTAGACCTCTAGACATCTGTTAAAATGCTGGGCTGTATTTTCTACCTTACCCATTCAGACAGTTTTGTTGGGTTGTTCCTTTATTTTATTCCTCAACATTTGTATTAACAGTGTGAAGCAGTGTCTGAGTAATCTCTGTAACAGCAGTTGTGTTACCGCAGCCCGTTACCTCAGTTTAAAGTTCTAAAGGTAACAGCAAAGAGCAGCGGACAAACTGGAGATTTTAAACAGTTACAGATTTGAGATACGTTTCTTAATGATTTTGATGACGCACTGCATGTGAACAAGTGGTTTGAAGTAAAACAAACATTCCCTGTTGTTTACTTGCTGACAGACAGGTTTTGTTTGTCTTATTAAAGTGGATCGGAGTTCCTATTGATACATTAAGTTAGCTATGCTAGCGTAGATACATTATTATTATTATTTCTTGCATGCACAGCCAGTGTCAAATCACCCCACAGCATCCACCTCCGCTTCCTCAAGCACTCTTGGATACAAGAAAGACTTCATAGTGCATTCTATGATGGGGAGCTTGCCAAGCCTAGCCCTAAAGAGGGCTAACAAAGTATGCAGAGAAACAGATGGACTACAGTCTGTAATTGTAGAACTACAAAGTGGTCCTATATGGTAAACAGAGCTCATATAATGGAGAATGAATGTAGAAAGGTGTTTTAGTGTTATGGCTGATGAGTGTATACATATGTGTCTGGCACTTCAGCTGAATAACGTGCTTTCCTCCCAAATATTACAAAGACTGCAGAGAATCGTGTGGTTAATTGCCTCTTTGTGCACAGTCTAAGCATTACTGCATCCAGGTACAGCTTCCAGTTGTTTGGTTTACATTTACATTTACTGCATTTAGCAGACGCTCTTATCCAGAGCGACTTACAAAAGTTCTTAGTGTTTGGTCAGAGTATGTATCTCTTTCTAGTACAAACAGGTTTCAGTCCAAACTACTCTTATACTCAAACACAGCCATAAACACAGGGCCAGTACTGATACCTAGAAAGAAGACAACAGAATATAAGATTAAATGTAGGTTTCAGCGCCCCCTAGCGGAGCACCGACGCATTGCAGCCAAGTCCCCATTTCCCACATTCATCCCATGATGCATTGCGTCTCCAACGGCTTCAGTCATTCAAGCAGCGCAGCCCAGTGTGTGTGAGAGTGAGAGTGTGTATGAGTGTGTTTTGTAGATAGGCCACTTGGGTTCTGGAGCCTGTGTCCTGCACCGGACCGGACCCGAGACCGGTCGTGAGAACGAGTCGAAGCCGGACTTACAACTCATGCTCCGGATAGTTGTGGCCTGCGAGGGGAAGCAGACGTTTGGGCGCCAGAAGCGGTGCAGTCGGCGAGCCGCTACTACGGATATACAACGCAGGCAGCTGTGAAAAAACACAAAATAAACAAACTTGATGGATTTGGAGTCTGGCCGGAACGATCTGGGAGCGATGGGAGAATCTTTACAGCCGGCCACGCCGAGCCGCCACGAGAAAAGCCTCGGATTACTGACCACCAAGTTTGTGACTCTACTACAGGAGGCGAAGGATGGAGTGCTGGACCTCAAAGCCGTAAGCATGACACACAGGCGGTACCTCAAATGGCTCCCTTGCTCCCTACGTAGTGATCTTCGCAGTTCATAAAAATGAGGGGGTTTCTTCTAATTAGCGACTCATATGTAAAAGAGAGTTGATTCGCATTCAGTTAGAAGCTTCCTGATGCACATACATTGCTTTGTTATGTCGCAGAAGCCCCAGATTCGTGACCTAGGTAGTGCACTCTGTAGGGAGTTGGGAGCAATTTGGGAATCAGCCCGCAGTTAGCACGCCGCTGGCTAGCTAGCTTAACTGCTTATCGTCTGCATTCAGTATCGACTCGCTTACTCGCTCCTTATCTGACTTATCTTTAAAAAACATGTACTATTTCCCCACATATGCGAGCCACGCTGCTCATGTTTTCTTCCATGGTAGCTCGTTAGCTTCGCCGTCCTGTGCTGAGCGAAGTTGTGGAGAAGTTTGCTCTGAAGAGTCGGCCTAAGTTTGACGGCACTTCCAGCAGCGAGCAAGTCGCCTGAAAACACACAGTCAGCTGCTCGCATTAGCGTTGCTGACCTAACAGGTTGCCAGGTGTCGTTATAAAACTCCTCAGAAGTTATTGGTGGCTGCAGGATTTTTAGCTATTCGGTGCAGCCATTGGAGTCTGGGTAACTAAACAATAGCTATCAAAACAAGCACGTGTTGGAGGGGTTGTTACTGGTTCCCACCTCTGTGAACAGTTAGGATTCACATCAAGCCACCACTCTGAATGACTGTTAACATGTTCACTATTGCGACCTCTAGAATCCCCCTTTGATTAAAGCTCTGTCACTGATTCTATGTTTCTTGGGGGTCCATATTACACTTAGAGCCCAGAGAGGGGACCTATATGTTTAGGAAAACTGATCAAACTCATTGCATTTAATGTTAAATTGTGTAGTTCTTCTTGTGTTGCACATGAATTCAGGATGTTTTGTATTAGTAACTGCTGAAATAGAAGCAGTTCTTATGAATTTGGATGTTACTGTAGATACTGTGGGCTGAACTGATGGTTGAGAGCAATGACATCATTACAGCAGCCAACAAAATCTGTGCACATCATATGCACACATGAGAAGATTGAAGGTTTGTATGACACTTGTGCGTCTTTTTCTTCTTATTTTATAATTTTTTTGCTCAAGTTTGTGAATTAATTGACTCTGCACAACTGGACGCCGCTCACATTCTCTTCCAGGAGCTCCTGATTATCGTTTTTCTTCTGTCTTTCTGTTTGCATCTGCTGCTAAGAGCTCCTCTAAAGTTAAACTCATATTAATTTCAAACTAGAGGTGCACCAGAATTTCATGATCATATCAGTGGTCTCTCAGAATTTCATGATCATATCAGTGGTCTCTCTTTTAAACTTGGACTGGGATGAAAAACCTGAATTTTCTGCTTTCTTTTCTTTCTCCCAGGCTGCCGATACGCTGGCCGTACGGCAAAAGCGACGGATCTACGACATCACTAACGTTCTAGAAGGCATCGGACTGATAGAGAAGAAATCAAAGAACAGCATTCAGTGGAAGTGAGTGAGCACATGCACACTTTCCAGTGTTCATATTAGGGGATGTAAATATTCTATCACAGGCAGACTGAGAGCAGGCAAAACAGAACCTGTAGTGCTACATAGAATGATTGCACACATCTCTGCCGTTGTTATTATTAGTCAGTGTTTTTATCAAACTGTGCAGCACTAAATCCAATTAAACAGCCTAATTATGCTCACTTTGAAATAAAGGATGTAGTTAACTAGTGGGTTTTTAACTACTGATCATTAGGGGTGGGCGATTATGGCCCTACAATAATATCACAATATTTCATGGTATTTTTGCGATAACGATACTCTTGACGATATGACAAAACATTGATTAAAAAATATTTTAAGAATACTCTACTGCTACAAAATGAAAATTAAATTTTATTATTGCATATGATATGATATGGCACAACCCTAACTGAGATATTGAAAAATACAAGAATTCATCAGATTGTAACAGAAGTTAATGATCCAGAACATAACGATACTAAATAATGCACTACAAATATCTCCATATATCCAGGGCTGAAGTAAAGTGAATGATACTGTACAGATAAAATCAGTCTCTAGTAGATATATAATGGGAAATGAGAAAAGTGAGAATTTTTCTTTTGCTCAAAACAATAAAAAGTAGAACCCTGATGTGATAATTAGTGATGGGTGTTATGGCACGATATTTCAGGGTATAATATCGTTCACCTTATTAAAAAATGTTGGCGATATTATTGTGTATGATACGATATGGCACATCCGTACTGATCATGCTCAGAAAAGCATATTGTGGCGTACTGCGATGTTATAACAATAAAATATCATCTCTAAGTCATAAACTGTGTAGTTGAACAAAGGACTAAAGATAAAGAGCATGATTGATTTGGACTGTCTGTCGTCTCTGTGTATGTGTTCCCCTTTGACATTGATATTGTTTATTTGTGTGTCTCTGTGTGTGTGTGTGTGTACGTATGTGCAGGGGTGTAGGTCCTGGCTGTAATACGCGAGAGATTGCTGATAAGTTGATAGATCTGAAGCTGGAGTTGGAAGATCTGGACAGAAGGGAACTTGAGCTGGACCAGCAGAGGGTCTGGGTTCAGCAGAGCATCAAAAACGTGACAGATGACTCGCAAAACAGTCCATATCCTTTACTTACTCTCCCTTCAATTCATATATGAACTGTACGTTCGCTGCCGCTCAAGGGCTAAAGCTCAGACTGCTGCTCGTTCTTACATCTTTCCTTTAAAAATGCACTGCTTCTTTCCTCGAGGTGCTTTCACACGTACCACCCAGGCCAAAAAAAAAATAGACCAGGTGCCTAATGGCATTAGGCATCAAAACATTAAGGTTTCAGTAACAAAGAATTAAACAAACAGATAAGGTGAGTTAGTATGAGAGGCTTTTCTTTTCTTTACATAGTGAAGTGCTGTGGTTAAACTTGCAGACAGTCTGTTACAGAAAAAAAATATTACTTGTTGTTCAATCAACCAATCAAGCTTTATTTTATCTTGGAAATACACCCTCATTTTCAATGCAACCGAGCATTTACATTTAAAGGGAATGAAAACAAAATGAACAAAAATAATAATAATAAATAAAATACAAATTTTAAAATAAACATTTAATATAGATGCATAAAATATAAATGTGATTTTTTAAAAGAAAATTTAATAAATAAATATACAATAAACATACAATAACATAAACATAAACAAATAAGGTAATAAAAATAAAAATAATAATAAAAATAAACTCATTTAAAACAATCACAATAAAAAAACAAATAAAAGAATATGCAATCAACATAAAATACATAAGAATAAACAAATAAGATAAACTCATTTAAAACAATCACAGGCTTTCTGATGGTGACTAGAAACTAAAAGTTTAAAATGGCTTAGTGATCCCAGTGAGCTGAGCTTTAGAGTTTCCTGTAGAGAACTCCAAACAGTTGAAACAACATTGCCCGGTTAGTCTCCAGCCAAAACAATTAGTAGAAATCAGTGTACTTTGCACTTAGCCCATTTTTTTTTATATCAATAATGTCGTCAATGGGTCAGGAGGCGCTGTCAGACAGTGGTGCATTGCTTAGGGTATCGCAGACCTACTTAAGTCTGCACTAACCACCAGAACTGTGGACCACCAAAAACAATGGGCTTGTCCTGCTTCTAAGTAAACCCTGGTTTAGTTTGGTTGTGGTGGGAGCCTGTTTTTTTAATAAGAGTGGGATCTAAACAAGACAACTCCAGTTCGGAGTAAGCTTCTCTCAGTGCACTGTCAGAGTAATGTTGTTGTTTTAGCATTTGACTCTTGACGGTCAGACAGTTCTTTCAGAAAAATGTGATACTAATGTGACAGACAGACAATAGAAACAGATTTCACTGATTTTTAGATCATTATTATTATTATTAGAGATGGAAGGATCGAACACCATGCAGACCAGATCTGACCGGTACAAACAGAACAGCAGCTACAATTCAAGATCTACATTTAATGATTACAGATTGTCGTTTAAAATAACAGAGTCTGTGTTTAATGACTGCAGTTCTGACTACATGTATTTAATTAGCTTTTTTAGTTTTAAATTAAGGGTCTAAATGTAATGATTGCAGTATTTGGGGATATTTGTTTGATTTACTTTGTTTATTTACTGTTAATTTTGTTTAAAATATTATGCTGTTTCATATGAGCTTGTTATAAATGGTAATAAACTAGTTTAGACCATGTTTCATGACTTGCTTGCACTAATAACTACATGTAGCCCTGCCGTGGCATACAGCCCCGTCCTCAATTGTTATCAACTATCGGCTGATCGCGTTAAAAGGTGATCGGAATCGGCCTCAAAAACGCTGAACGGTCCATCTCTAATTATTATTATTTTTAATATTTATATTACACTGAGCGTGATGTATGTAGTCGGCAGGCTTCTTTGTTCTTATATTCACAGGAACAGGTAAATGATCGTTGGGTGCAAATCTAAAAATAAGGGAGCGCTTCTGTCCCTGATAAATTTCTAACCAAACAAAGAACACTTGCCTGTATAATTTGGTGCGCATTGGCCACTAAAACCAATCAAACGAACAAGATATTATTAGTATAAATAGATAAATAAATGAATGTGAATGAACTTGTGTTGAGAACTTTGTTTTAGGGTCCTTAACAAGAAGCACTCTGGCCTACGTAACGCATCAAGACCTCTGCAATTGCTTTAAAGGTGGGTTTATAATGTTACACATGAATTGCTATTATGGGACTTAAGTGCTATTATTTAGGCAATTGTTTTCATACTGGCCCTCAGGGGCCCTCAGATGAAGTTATCAGGATCACCTGTGGTCAAACTCTTCTGCGTTCACAGCACACAATAAAATAATAGCACTTTATAAAAGGTTTCCTTGCACTTGTCCAGTTTTCTGAGATATCAGTATCACACAGGCAGTTATTGCAACAGAGATTAACAATACCAGCCCTCTTTGTCTTTCCTTACACCCACTTCCTCTACTTTTGCCTTTCTGCCACTAGGTGACACCCTGCTAGCAATCCGAGCGCCGTCGGGCACGCAGCTGGAAGTGCCAATACCAGAGTCTGTGAGTGCAGTTTCTCTGTTGCTTCTCTGAGCTTGGTCTCCAGTTTCATGTAGCACTGCTGAATACTTGGCTCTGTCAGTGCTGCCCTTCTGCATCCTTAACGGCTCTCTGGCTGTATGTGATAATCAGTGGGCGGAGGATTTTCTATATGTGGTGCTGCCGTGCCATTTTTTTTGGCATGGATCCACATAATAGTGGGCAAATGACAGCTTACTATAAAAAGGACTGACAGCAGGAAAAGAAACGTGTAGCGATAAGCCCGAATGAAAGAGCACAGCATGTGTCGCAGTTGGATTGTTGGTCTATAGCTCATTATATTCGTCTATGTAATGCTTCTGAAGCGTATCGTAAACTCCTCGCCCTGTTTGCTGTTTTTTTTTTTTTTTTAGGTCGTGAATGGGCAAAAGAAGTACCAGATCCACTTAAAGAGTTCCTCCGGCCCTATCGAGGTCCTCCTAGTAAACAAGGACCCCTCCAGTGCCTCGCCGGTAGTATTGCCCGTTCCTCCTCCAGAGGACATGCTTCAGAGCCTCCCTGCCTCTTCTTCCGCTGCCTCTGGTGTCTCCACCACTAAACCAGCAGACAGCAGTACTGCAGGAGCAGCACCAGCCAGCCAGAGTCCTGCCAACACAACTACTGCCACTGCTGGACCAGCAACAGGTTTCGTTTAAACTTTATATATACTTAGGTAGTGGAACTGCTGTGCTGTGCTGGTTCAGTACAGGTGTGAAAGTCACCATCCAATTTGATTATAAATATTTAAGAAATGATTTAGTGGGAGCCGAACCAAATACTTTGAATAATTTTAGTAGTCGTCCACTTTATGTATGGAGAATATTAAATTATAGGCCCAGTTAAATACATCATAACATTATGCTAGGCATCCATCACCTCGCCTGAGAGTGCAACAAACTGCCAAGCTTTCCACATGACTATTAACACCAATTGAGAAAAGGGTCCTTCAGAAATCACATTTGTGGACAATGATTTCACAATGAGGAAAATATGACTCGCGGCTGCTGCTGCAGAAATGATTCATTAACGATGTTGTAACGATATCATAACTATATAGCTGTGTCAGCTGTAATGTATATGTAGCTAGCTAACTGGCAATACTCCTTTGGCACCTACTGGATATAATTACAGTAGCAAACACAAGTCTGGTTAGTTATGAAATGTTTCTTTGATCATTTTGAAGGATGCTTTTGAGAAGGAGTATTCCAGTACTCAGTTGGAAATTGGAACCAGTATTCCAACTCTATAAAATGCCATTCAGCATTGACATTTGTGGCTGGAAGAAGGGTAGCGGAATAAAAAAATATAACTACATACTAGGGCTGGGTATCGCCACTGATTTCCTGGATCGATTCGATCCCAATTCACAAGGTCCCAATTCAATTTGATTTCCGATTCGATTCGGTTCAATTCAATATGGATTCATTTAGGGATATTTTAGTTACAATATTATTTTTTGTTTGAATATGAAAAGAGATTTTCAGAGAACTAATGTAGTAAATGTACAAGAAACACTCAACCTACTATAAAACATTAGTGTTTATATGTTTATATACCGTCATGGTTTCTGAATCCAAAATGTATCCAGACATCTGCTTTCAAGTTCTGGGGCGCCTTCACTTGTGCCCCAGCCATGATTAACTGATGTGTGCCCCCAGACAGATCTCGTTGTGCGAAAAACAATGGCTGATCACACGAGACAGGGGGATGGGGATGGGGGTGGTCTGGAGTGCTAATTTTAATGGTCGATCTCGATATCGGATTATTCAAATGAAGATCGATTTTAATAGAAAAATCTATTTTTTTAAACCCACCCCATACTACACACTAAGTTTTCTTGTGTTTAATAATAACTAGAGAACTAAATTTAAATAATAGAAATTCAAACAAGCTTTGTAGCCCAGTTAAAATTCTCTAGTATTATCAATAACACATATATTATTAGAATGTAACATGTTCTAATTATTATGGATATAACAATATGACACTTGTATTAAGGGGTGTTGTGCCATATAATGTTATTCTACCTATCACACAGAACATAAAGTATAAAAACCTTTAGTTTCAAATATTGTACTTTGCTGAAGTCTCCAATAAACTATACATATATATTTTTTATATAATATAAATTTTATAAGTATATTTAAATCTAGCAATATATTCTAGGAGTTAATACATTCTGTTGAGATTCTATCAGAGATCAGTTGTATTTATTGTTTTGTATAAGTTTTTCTTTTCTCACATGCTCTATCTCTTCTCTCACTAAAGCCTCCAGTAACACCGCCCCCGACACGCCGGCCAATCAGACATCTCCCGAGGACAGCCAGCAACTTCAGTCATCTGCCTCATTGGACAGCAGCTCTTCACTTCCTGAATCCTCAGCACTTTTTGAGCCAATCAAAACAGACCCTTCAGAGTGTAAGGGCATCCACTTCTTACATTAAGCTTTAAATAACTAAATACATCCATGCAAGACTTATTAATTTATTTCCATATATATTTCAGTGTAAGTTCAGGATAGTAAAAACTACACTAGCTTTAGTAAACTTGGTTTAGCTGCTCTAGTATGTAATAACCTTTTGTCTCTTTTTCTTGTTTACTGATCAACCAAATTAGTAACCATTAACTTGTTTGGTCTTGTTTTTTAGTGTTGGATTTCCCCAAAGAACTTTCAGAAATGTTTGATCCTACTAAAGGTGAGATCTTTAAATTTAGTACATTAGCAGCTTCTGAATAAGAATGTATTTACCCAAGAACGCACAAGAAGGAAATGCTGGTCTTCAGCCTTTTGTCTACAGCTGCGGCACACCACTACCAATCTGTCACAGTGTTTATACTTCAGTTTCATTATTATATAGATGTCGATTTTTAGATATAGGCCTTCCAATACAAAGCCAATAAGTTATAGTGATGTTGTTATAGTCTAGTTCAGCAGGATTGTTATTTGGACTGGGTAATACGGGGGGGGGTTACAGGTGATTAAACAGGTTACCAGCGCTCATGGAATTTGAAGAAAGTCTATTCCTGATATGAAAAAATCACTGGACTTCATTGTTCATTGATAAGTCCTGGAATATCAGGAAATTTAGTTTTAGCGTCAATACATTTTTAGTTGTCATAATATTTTAATATTAAATCATGTGTCAGATGCAGTAATAGTACAAGAGATTCACTCAAGATGTCGTTATCAGAAGATTTTGGTACTCATAGACACTCTCTTAGCTGAGGTCAGAACTTAGTGTGGTATAATACTGATACTGTTATTATTAGATTTGTGGTGTTAACCTCATAGCTCCAGTGTCAGGCATGTCTTGGTTGATTGGTTTAATGAAAAAATGATCTAAACTGTTTCACTTTTTGTTTATTTCTATATTTATTTATTTATTTTTTTCCATTTTCTTTACAGAAATCATGAGTACAGACCTGTTGGAAGAGCTCATGTCGTCAGAAGGTAAAGCTGGTCATAAACCAAGCCATCTGTACATAGTTTACTATTAGATGTGAATATTCACTGTACCAGTTTCAAATCTGTAAAAACTGTACAGTATCTTTTTAAATATTTATGTGCTTCTTTTGTACACTGTTTATGAAACTAATAAAAAACACATACTTCAGTTGGAAGTGCTGTAATTACAGCCATGTTGAGTATTTGAATGGAAAATGCCCTGAAAGTAAACTTGGTTGGAATTTTTGTTTTTGTTTTTTAGAGATACTCAGTGCTTTTGTTTGTTAATTGCAATACTAATATTAATAACCTCCCCCCTTCGTAGTTAAGGACCACTTTCTATACCTAGTAGCTTTTGAGTAAGCTTTACTGCTTCCTTAATGGCTTTAAAGAATGGCAGTCCAAGCATTGGAGCTCTTCCTCACCTCCCTTCCTTTCTCTTTCATAGTTTTCTCTCCACTCCTCCGCCTCTCTCCTCCTCCGGGCGACCATGACTACATCTATAACCTGGACGAGACAGAGGGCCTGTGTGACCTTTTTGATGTTCCCATTGCCAACCTTTGACCTCCAACCACCGGATGAGAGTAGTATACTTGTATTAAAACAAGAAAAAAAAAAGGGGGTGAAAAAGTACGGCTCTGTTTCAGATCCATGTGTATAAGCTGATTTTCATGTGTATATATAGAAATGTTTGTGTTTGTTTTTGTTTCCCCTTTTGTTTTGTTTTTTATGTATACTCTTCACCCAAAGCAGTGATCTACTGAAAAGTGGCGCAGAGCATTTCCCTGCCTCGCTCTCCACCTCACAGCCGAAGCTTTACTGAACTCACCTGTAGTTTTAACTCGGGACATCAGAGCAGCCATAATTCTTTTTTTTTTTTTTTTAAACTGCATTTCAACCCCGTTGATGCACAGATTTGAGTTCCTCGCCCTGTCGGAGCGGAGATCCAGGGCTGCATCTGTTTTGAATATGTATGCGATGAGAGATCGGGAGTACATCACAATATCAAACGCTTAAAACACCAGCATCGGTGAGTGCTTTTGAAGAAACACCAGCTCTGTTTCCCCCCCACACGTTTCCTGCCTTCCTGCATCAGTGGTCTCAAGGACTTGTTTATTGGAGTTGCGCATGGACGCCACCGGCATACGGCTCACACGCCGAATATTCATTTCTTTCTGGGATGCTGTTGTTTTTCCACTATGCCCTGAAAAGGCAGTGGTGTGTCCAGTATGTGTAGCTACTCCATCCACCTGTTCGTAAATAGCTGCGTCCTTTTATTTTGGAGGCACAAGAGCTTGTTCTTTGCGCTGAACTTTGTCTGAAAGAATGTGATGCTTTTTTTTTTTGTTGTTGTTGTTAATTTTACAAACAAAACATACAGTGTGCAGTCCCTCATGTTCAAGAATTTCACCAAGTTTTCAAAATTTCTGCATAATTCAACGATCGGGATGTAACCAATAGCTGTTATATTTACTATCTAAACCCTCCAGTCACTCTTCACGTGTCTGGCTTTGATATCCTATGTATGTGGTGTGTTGGTGATAGTAACTAATGCTCAAATAATGATAAATCTGGGGGTAAATAGTCTCTATTTAGTCTCATAATGCCATACATATATCTTTTGTGACTGTGAACCTTGTCAAAAGTATGTATTCATCACCATTTCATGTAAAAGCAAGAAATAGAACTATGCAGAGATTGTAAAAATTGGTGGAATTCTTCTTTAAGCTATATACAAGCAAGTTTGTATGTTTCGTTGTCATGGCATAACTGTACAGCCAACAGTTTAACACAACCTCAGTTAGAGATCGGCAGTCTAATTGTGATTACTAGGAACTAAACCTTTTATTTTATGGTCTGCTGTTTATTGCACGTGGACGGCCATCAAAACCTGCTTTAACTAACTTAAGTTATTAATTCTGACTGCATTTGATAAGTAGTGGCGTCTTGGCTCCGAGCAACTGTCCCCTTTTCCAATGAGCTTAACTCTTTCTCCTTATGTTATTCCCTTCACCTTAGGCCTTCCACATATGAAGCATTTACATGTATGTGTATGTATATGTATTTTTGCTAAGCATAGCTGAACTGATTTTTTTTGTATGGTTTGTATATGAGTACGAGTGTATAAAGAAGGAAAGGTGTCGGGGTTGGAGTTGATTCAGTACCGGTTCCGCAGTCGAAACATGCCGATTGTGACTCTCGCTTTGAACGTAACTCCTCATGTGTTAACGTGTATTGATTACCTTCTTGGTCTCGGATTATTACTGTCAGCTAAAGGATATTTTTATGGTTGTACACATTCAGCATTTTACCGTTTATTTTTGTATCGAGTAGGTAGACTGCTGGTCTTAGCGAGCACAGATGGAGCTTTTTAAATCAAACTATCATCTCAACACCGCACTTTACAAACAGTATGATCACTTTGGTTTGCTTCCATTCCCTGCAGTTGGATGGAGCACTCACTTCAGGTCCGGGGGTGGTGGGGGGGGGGTGAACCACAATGAAAACCCTTCACTCTTCTGTCTCAATGCCATGTACGAGGTCGCTTGTTACAGACCAATTAGTAACTTACCAGAATGACTGTCTCTAAGAGAAATAAATACCAGTTTTGTAATGGCGGTGCTCCTATGATGATGATTCCGTTAACGTGGATTTCACGCTTTCGCTCCTCCACAGGACGTCCCACGCTCTGGAAAATAACATGAAAGAACATTCAACACCACATTTGTGAAAGTATTTCCTCACACATACGTGTGTGCACATGTTTTGTGCACACATTTGATATTATATAACACTTTATTACACTCTACACGTGTTTTTCATTTATAAGCTCTACTTACTATAAAGAAGCTCTTTGTAGTTCTATACTTCCAGACTGTAGTTCATCTGTTTCTGTTCTTTAGTAGTCAGGACCACCACAGAGCATTTGCTATTTGGGTGGTTTGTCATTCTCACCAGGGCACTGCTGGCATGCCTTTAAGTACTGTGTCCACTCACTGTCCACTCTATTCGATGCTCTGACCTTAATGGTCCACCTTGTAGATGTAAAGTCAGAGACAATAGCTCATCTGCTGGTCCTTCATCAGTGGTCATGGGGTGCTGTCCACAGGACACTGTCGGCTGGGTATTTTTGGTTGGTGGGCTGTTCTCGGTCTAGCAGCACTGCTGTGTCTGATCCGCTCACACCATCACTACATTGTCACTGCAGAGCTGAGAATAAGCCACCACCCAAATAGCACCAGCTCTGTGAGGGTCCTGGTCATTGAAGAACAGGATAATAAAGTATATACATTTAGATGAACTACAGTCTGTAAGTGTAGAACTACATAGTGCTCCTATACGGTCAGTGGAGCTGAAAAAATACAGAGAGGTGAATCTACTGAAGTGCTCAGTGAGTTTAACGTACTGTGCAAAACATTGCTTGATAATTGTCAGTACTGTTAGATGTAGATTCTATATTTTTTTAACAAGCTTGATATGGTGTGATATGCCTTATGACTAAATATTCCAAATTATTAAAAAAATAAATAAAATAGAAAAACAGACATTGCTACTGTCAGAAACAGAACCTTTTGGCAAAATTACGAAAGTACCCGTTGCGCTTACCCAAGTATATGATCCAGAACTGGAAAATGTTTGGTAAAGTAAAGTATGTCTTTACTGTCTCCTGTAAAGTAGAGATGCAAGGTTTGGTTCTGGCCGTAGCAGAAATCTGCTTGCATAAGTATTTAAATCCCAGTCAGTATTTGGTCAAGCCACCCTTTAGGGGTAAGTCTCAGCTTAACACACTTTTCAGGAGTGTTTTGTTCCCAGTCTTGGTGGATTTGGAGCAGGTTGTTTGGACAATGCTTATTGATTGCAACAGTCCACCGGATCCTGAGCAGGAGTGAGGTCATAAAGCTTAAAGCTTCTCAAACGTTGGTTTGGTATTGGGACCACTGACCTGCTGGGAGACCAACTGCTTTAATTACTTTAATTAATGAATTTCTTTAATTATGTTGATTTTGTTTGCACCAGCTCTCTGTATAGAAGAATCTTCTGTGATAACAGCCTCCCTTTCAGTATGACCTTATTAATGTATTATTATTTAGCTTGAACAACCTGTTGTGTTGCTGATGAAAAGCATTCACAGAGTGTGATACTGCCACCACCATGTCTCACTGTAGAGTTTTTTTATAAGGCAAGACATTTAAGATGGGTCACTCTTTCAGGTATATATTCACTGAGTAATGGCTTCTTTCTTGCATGACTATTAAGTGTCATGGAGCTGTGGGCCTTGAGTTTGAGTTTTAGCCACTGAACTCTGTACAGGAACAGTTAGCCTATCTGTGGTTTCCATCATAAGATATACAGGTAATGAAAAGCCTGTGTATGCTGCCACCACCATGTTTCACTGTAGAGAATTTCTTGAGGGAATAAATTTTAGTTGGGTCACTCTCAGGTAAACAAGTTGTTGACTAATGGCTTCATTCTCGCATGACTCTTCAATGGGTGTCATAGTGCTGTGGGCCTTAAGGTCGCTGAACTCTGTACAGGAACAGTTAGCCTATCTGTGGTTTCCATCACAAGATATGCAGTAAAGGAAGAAGAAGACAAAGAAGTAGTACAACATAAGATGCTGTTCCACCACAAGTCAGCTTTAACAGCTTGGCAGAGACTGTGAAGTCATCTCTAAACAAGTGCTGGAGGGTTTTCACTCCGATGAACTCTCAAATGGTTATTCATCTTTGTAATGTGGAAGCCGTGGGTGGACCACATAACTGGCCAACATAATTTGGGAGCATCACAATCACTGGATACATGCTTTCTAACACACTGTCCAACCTGATTAACTGATGTTTACTGATGTTTTCCTATGGATCTAAATGCACTTGAGACGCTACTTCTACTACTACTACTAATAATAACAATAGGTTGCACTTATATAGCGCCTTTCACAAACCCAAGGACGCTGAACAAGACAAAAAAAAAATTGTTAAGGAGAGTGAAAGAAAGAAGAAAAAAGGTAAGACTTGAGCTGAGATTTAAACATAGAGACAGAAGAAGATAGAGGATAGAGAGAGGTAGAGCATTCCAAAGAGTGGGGGCAGCAACACTGAAAGATCTGCCACCCACAGTAGACACCCTAAACCGAGTACCTGAGAGAGCGCGATGGAGCGTAGGGCTGTAAGAGAGCAGAGAGATATGATGGAGCTAAGCCATGTAGGGCCTTATAAGTCAACAAAAGTATTTTGTAGCGGATGCGTTCAGAGACAGGTAACCAGTGAAGCTGATGGAGGACAGGGGTGATGTGAGAAGATGTTTTTGAAACGGACAAAGATTCTGGCAGTAGAGTTCAGAATATACTGGAGCGGGCGAAGCATTTGTTTGTGGTGCTCAATGTATAGTATAATTACAGTATGTTTTATATCATCTCCAAAATGGCAACAAAAACCTACTTTATTTTTAGTGTAACGCAATGGAACCAGAATTTTTCGAAGTGCTTTTGGAGCACGATTGGTCCATCATGAAATTTTAACAAGATATAAAGAGCAGCTGTCGGGTTCAAATGATGCAGAAAAATAAAAATTGACAAATCTGGAGATACATGAAGATGTTTTTCTTTAAACAGCGACGATATGAGGCACTGCAGGTTCTATACAATATTGTGATGCAAATTGTAGTATTGTTATAATATTAGTTTGCTTTACTGCCCACCCGCTTAACAGCCCACTAAAAATCTGCTTGCTGAGGTGCAGATTTCTGTGTTTTTTTTGTTTTTTTTTGCTTTATGGAACTTATTTAATGGTCATTTAGTGTGAACAGAAATGGACTCTGACTTTTGCTCAGGACTGTATATATGGAGAAAATCCTGGCAGACCTGACCAACCCAGGTTATATTAGTGAAGTCTACTGAAAGCTCACACTTTGTTACAAAGCAGCTCAGTTCCTCAAACTTATCTGAGAGTTTACACCCAGTGAGTCGATGCCCCCCTGCTTCCCTCTCTGTGTGTGTGTTAGTTCAGTTTGTGTGTAGGTGAGAGAGTTTGTGTATGTGTGTGTATTAGTTTAGAGTGTGTGTGTGTGTGTGTGTGTGTGTGTGTGTGTGCGTGTGTTGGTTTTAGTCTCGGCTCTTCCTACAGAGGCCGACTGGGACACCATTCAACCCGGAACTGCGAGCGCGGACAGACAGAAGCCCTGCTCCGAACTGCGGGGGCTGCACCGTAACCCGCTCGGAGAGCCTGCAGAACACAGACCCGCTAACTACAGCTCCTCCGCGTTTCTGTCGGAGCAGCTCACATGTAAAACAACTTCACCGCCGAGGAAAACCCCCAACAGGTAGGAACCAAAGCGGCGGAGAAAGTGGAGAAAGTTTGGTAGCGGAGCGGCTGAGTGTGGGTCAGTGAGCTGAGCAGGCTGGGGGAGTTTACATCCGACTCTGGTCTGAAGGTGGTTTTCTGAGGGTTTCGCGGTTCTTGTCAGACCCTTTGTTTTTTAGTCATTTCTGGAACTGAGTTCAGGAGCTAGGCAGGCTAGCAGGAGTACAGGAGCAGGAGCAGGAGCAGGGGGTGAAGGTTGCAGGACAAATCTGGCCAGTTCACTTGTAAGAGTTATATACGTTCTTAAACTGCCCAGTTCACTGTTTAGTACTGACTTAAAGTTAAGTTGGAGTCCTAAAAAAAAAGCGGTTCAAGATGCTTTAAGATGTTGCTTCGATATACACGTAAAAGTAATAATAATAATAATAATAATAATAATAATAATAAAAATATATATATATATAATATATACTATTTGTAAACAGTTCAATCTGTTTTTAATTACTTCCATTTGAAATTTACAAGATAAAAGCTGCAGGTATTTTCAGGTATATTAGAGAAGTTAAGTTTTGTACCAACAGCAGTAATGTAAAGTAGCTGTAATTATAGATATATCGCTGCTGTCATAACTGCGTCTATATATATATATATCTAATATTATTATTATTATTATTATTAGTAGTAGTAGTAGTAGTAGTATTGTACATTAATGTGGTGTTTATAGACATGTTGTATTTATGCGTTATTACTTTAATGAATTTAAACATATTCAGTATAGTATTTGATATTTAATATAATCTATTTTTGTCAGTGTTTTTTTTCTATATTGGTTTAATGCAGCAGTGCTATTGTGTGAAAATTCTACGATGAAAGGATCAACAGAAACGCTCCAAAATAACTTTGAAAGGTTGCCATTGTGGAAATACCTGCCAATGTACATATTTATTATTATATATGTAGCCAGAGTTTCAGGACTTGAGTTACAGTTTACAATCTATTGCTGATATTTAGGCTCTAAAATACTGATTGTAAACTATAATATAAGTTCATTAAACACAGTACTTAAGCTGCACATCTATAGGCATCACCACATCATACCACGGGCGTGAGTGCTGTTTCAGGAAAGTTTTGTTAGTGTGGGTCACATTCATTCATTCCTCCCTCCAGAACTGAAATATAGTTTTGTTCTTTTGATGTTGATCAGATATCGACACCCATCAACAGCAATATGGCATGTGTAGAACTTGGCCTCAGTTGAAGGGTGTGGCGCTGGTATAGAGTGAGTAAGAGATTCCAAACGGGAAGAGATTTGTTGGTTTAGTGAAGTGTAACTCATACATTATAGCGCTGAATGATTTTGGGGAACAAATAGAATGGTGAATATTGCGGCTGCAATTAATGTTGCAATCATTGTTTACAAATGAAGCTCCACAGAGCACATCTTGAGTGAAGTTTGTCTTTAAGTTGTATAGATATTTAGTATATTTTCTTGCTGTCCAAAGAAAAACATGTATGTATGTCTATTTTATTTTCGACATTGTTTGAACTTGTCAGCTGCCGTTTACCGTGGACCAATAGAAATGCTCCAGAATAACTTGGAAAAAAATCTGGTTCCATTGACTTACATTAAAAGTAAAGTATGGTTTTGGTGTCTCCTGTGAAGTTGTAATTTTGGAAATACCTTATATTCTTTGGACTGCACCGATTTGTAGCTTGAATTTCATTCCTGTCAGTGGCTCCCAATCCTGGTCCTAGAGTTCGCTCTGCCTGTGTGCATTTTAGTGTTTGCACTGCTCCCAACACACCTGATTCAACTAATCCGCCTTTTAACAAGCCCTTCCTGAATTGCAGTGGGTGTGTTTTGGCAGGAAAACCCAAGAATGTGCAGGGCCGCGGGTCCTCCAGGACCAGGGCCTTAAGCGTCTAATTGAAGACAAATACCTTAGATGTCTTATGCAAGTGGCCACAGGCCAAGAAGACCAGTATATACAGCTTTTTTCTGTCTTGCTTTAGGCTTGAACACCGAATGTAGCGCCAGTTAGTTTTGGTTGTGTTGTCATGTTCACACCACATGAGTGTTTGGATGCTTATTGTTAGTCTAACTCATCTACAGGCTGTTCATGAGCTCCATTTAATTAGTCAATATAAACCCACATAAAACCTTACTTGGACAGCGTTGTTGATTGTCTTGGCTACAATGGCTACAAACTACAATGTGAATAATAAAAAAATCTAGTGTTGCACCGATACTGTATCGGTGCCGATACTGGCACTTACACACAGTATTGTCATCGGCAATAGAGAGCGCCGATACCATGAAGCTTATTGACACACGTGTGCCACTAAATGGCACTTGACTGAAGGCAACAGCATGCCCGCGGTGTGGGAGTATTTCTTGGTTGAGACGGGCAGCAGCAAAAATGCCCGCTGCAAAATTTGTTATGCCAGCATTTCGAGGGGTGGCGCGACCAGCGAACGCTTCAATATGTCAAATTTAAGCATTTAAAGCGAAACCACGTCAAAAAACACAGTGACTTAATTCTAGCAAGCACAAAATACAACATATAAAAAGTGAAACACTATAAATATCAGGGTTTATAGCCATATATCGAGCATTTAAGTCAGATTTGGTATCGGTACTCGGTATCAGATACCTGAAAGGCTGGTATCGGTATTGGTATCAGTAAGGAAAAAGTGGTATCGGTGCATCCCTAATAAAAACGATTCAATGGCCCTGCTGTTCATTTGAACATGACCATTGTCCAGCCTCTCTTAATCAGTTAATCTGTTGTCATTTATGCTTAATCTTAAATACGTATACAAACTGGGCCTTCCGTCCATACAACTGGAAATTTTGGGGGGCAGTGCAGCCCACAGCTCGAGCAAGACACCACGTTGATTTCTCTTGTTGGAAGAATTGTAAGTGAAAAGAGTTCTCAGTCCACATCGGTTGAAAGTGTCTTCCACATGGATGAGTGGGTCCAGAGAATGACACGAAATGACTCGACTGTGTATGTGGACAGTGACCATTGCATCATTTCAAATGGTTCCAATTAGGGATGCACCGATACCACTTTTTCCTTACTGATACCGATACCAGCTTTTCAGGTATCTGTCGATACTGAGTACCGATACCAACTCTGACTTAAATGCTGAATATATGGCTATAACTCCTGATATTTATAGTGCTCCACTTTTTATATGTTGTATTTTTTATGTCTTATTCTGAACAAGATATAATAACCTTGAAAGAACATCATTTACTGGTTGAGTAACGGCACATAAAGTTTCAGAGCTATGAAAAAATAAAAATTGCCACAATGCAGAAACACGTGCAGCCATTTAGTCAATAAGCTTCATGGTATCGGCGCTCTCTATTACTGATACCGTTACTGTGTACAAGTGCCAGTATCAGTATCGGTGCAACACTAGTTCGAATTCATTTTCCTACGTAAAGGGAACATTAATCAGCCCTGATACCGTATGGGTATGTTAATGAATTCTGAGTAACTGGCCTGCGTCCTCTCTCATTTAGAAAGCAGTCTAGGTTGAAACACTCCTTGTAACATCAGCATGAGAGGGCGGGGCTAAACGCAGTAGCCTGAATAAGCCAGTATATTGTTGATGTTGAAGCAAAGACCTTTTTCCTTCCCTGGTGAAGTAGCAAGTTTGTAGATCTGAGTCTGTCTGACAGCAACATTATGTAAATGTGTTGGTTTTTGTGACATCGCAAACCACTGGGCTGTTATTGTATCCACATATGGATTATATGAACTGTATGGTACGTTTTGATACGTTCACTGCGTTGAAATACTTCCTCAACCACAAAAAAATATGAGGACGACTTGATTTTTCCACGATGTGGTTTCTTTAATCATTCAGCCCTAATAGAAAACTCCTCAGCTGAGTAGGTACTGGCAGCCAGAGGTGGAAACCTGTAACTGGGGCATGGCAAAAAAAAATAAATAATAAAGAAAAAAAGTGGCACAAGCTTTGTCTTTGTGTGTGAGTGCACGGATGGTAACATATATGAACTGCGGGGTCGGTGGTGGTCTTCGTGCCCCACACGCATGCAAGTTTAGGCTTTGTGAGAGGAAACCAAGCACATGTTTGTGAAACTGTAGACACCCCGCTATCAGGGTAGAACCCATTGAGAACCAGCATTAGAGCTAAACTAACGTCCCACAAATCGGTCTCAGGCAGACGCTCTCGCTTACGCTCACACTCTACACAGATGTGGGGGTTGTGAGCGTGAGTCGCAGGGCTCCGAGCATGCAGGGGCACGCTGGGGCTAAAGCCTGGGAAGCACAAACACATACAGAGTGTGGTGCTAGCAGGCCTCTCTCTCTCTCTCTCTCTCTCTCGCTGAGCTTAGTCTGCAGCTCCAGGCTTGTCTTCAGCTCATTAGGTCACTCTTGCAAAATGTCTAAGCCTTACAAGAAGTGGAACGCTGATGGTGGCTGTTTTCTTCTCAATAGCTGGCCTTTGTTTAAGGTGCCTGCTCGGAAGAGCTAAAGACTAAATACACCTCTGGTGCAAAGCTGCCAGTCAAGGCTGTTTCGGTGGAAGTGGCTCAAAGAAACTGTTCTGAAGTGCAAGTTTGGGCACTGTGTCAGTTCAGGAGAGAAAGCTCTGCTTCAGGAACTGTACAGAACTTTCAGTTAGAGGATATAATCATACCGTGTTTTATGGCAGATGTATTTTTTAGCTTGCTTTGACTCCAAGCTGCCTGTATTAAAGCTTTAATGACAAAATAGAAAAGTTTCATAGCTTTGTTCTTATTCCCAAAATTTCTCCATAATTCAGTCCGTACGATGTAAACAAAGTCAGAAGTGTTGCCAGTGGTGGTGATAGGAACCAGATGTCCACCTCTAAAAGCCCCAACACAGAAGTTATAACATAAAATGGCTTTAAATTGCCTGATGCCTGAGGCATTGTTCAATTATATGTTTGAGTAAGAGTGGAACGATACATTGCTCAGTATCAGTATCGGTCAGATATTTAAAAGATTAAGTTAAAAGGGCTTCTAGAAGTTGTGTGCATAAAAAGATGTGAATAAAAGAGGTGGCAGTGTTGCATAACTGGGTCGTGTTGTGCTCTGTGAATATATGTTTCTGTATTTAACGTTTTGTATCAGCAGATGTTGTAGTCTTATTATCGTATCGAACAAGTGGTATTGAGCCATCCTTAGGCTTTATGTCTCTCTCAAAACTCATTTTTCTGGTAGAGAGGTACATGCATAGCCGAATGGCAAAATAGAAAAATAATCTCTAAAGAAATCATATCTTTTCAGACTTACTACCATCTCCCCATACACAGGCACATGTGTGTTTGCATTGGCGATATCGCAACGCCTGGTTCCCATTACACCCATTGTATTTATATCTATTTATCAATAATGAACTCGCAACTCATGGAATTTCTAAGTGCAAAAGCGCCTCTTTGAACATGATCAAAGCTGGTCTTTAAATCTCTTGAGTGAGCATACATTAACATTCTAACTTTGAGGACTAGACTTGTATACACTACTGCTCAAAAGTTTGGGATCACAGTGAAATGTTCTTGTTTTAATGGAGTATCTTCTTCCTTAACACAACAATGGACTGACGGGTCTCTAAAGAAAGTTGTTTCTTTCTGGTCATTGTGAGTCGGTCAGCAAGCCATCAACTGCTGATGCTTCAGATACTAAACTAACCTAGAATGTTGTTCCCTTTTATACTCACTTATTAGTAGAATGTTTTTCAGCTGTGCATCACAATTGAGTAAGAGTGTCCTAACAACCAATTAGTCCAATAACATCCTTAACTTGGATTGGTGGCCGTACCAGGAGATTTAGACAGAGGACTGAGAATTGCTGATAATAGAACTATATGTAAAATAAGCCTCTATACAAAAATAGGCTTTAATACAAACATTTTTATTCTTTTAAAACCATCTGATACACTTACATTAAGTGTGAAATGGACAATATTGTTTGTGAATTGCATGAAAATTGCATGAAATGAAATTCTAAAGTGATCCTAAACTTTTGAGCTATAGTATATATGGTCACTATCACATACGTAGGCCTACGCACCATTCTTTTAACATGGTTTGTTATTGTGTTTGTGTCTTTTTGTCATCTTTTAAAGAAAATTAAAAGGTTTCATTGTGAAGCCAAACGTGTTTTTACATCTAATATGATGACGTATGATGCTCATTTCCAGTGTTCAAAATATTATTTTAAGGGTCTACCACCAAAGATTTACATTCTTCAATTTTCCCTAAACACTATGTTCTCTTATGCTGTACATCTGTATTCACCCTCTGTCTGAAACGCTCTGTTAGAGTGCTTGCATTCTTAAGCCCCGCCTCCTGATGAGGCCAATGTTTTCTTATTGGTCAGCTCGCCAGCTCTGTTCTTACAGGTCAACTGCCAGAGTGGCGTCCTGCTACAAGTTGGTTCTGCTGTATCAGTTCGAAACAGAGTCCGATCCTGAAAGTTAGGCTGAACAAGTTGGTTGATCCACCTTTGCAGGCTTGACTGGAGCAGGACGTGGCAGAGCGGTACGCATTGTATGTGTTGACTAGCTGTCTGGGTGTTGTGTGTTGGGTGAGTCAAGCTTGCTGTTAGTAAGGATTGTGTAATGAGATGACATCACCTTGTAACTGAGAAAACTAGGTTTCAAGCAGCTGAGAAAGTGGTTTCTGTGGGAGAGAGTTTCTCCCTCTGGCATGTAGCGTTGGGCTTTAGGACTTTGCAGAACGTTTACATGCACAAAAAGCTACAAGACACTAAAGAAAAGAGGAAAAAAACAGAAAAGCATAATAGGTCCCCTTCAGGACAGTTAAGTCTTTTGAAGTTAAGACCAGTGTTGTGGGTAACAGTGTTGCAGTGATTGGTTAGTGTTTCCTGAAGTAAGTTCTTGTAATCACACATTGCAGCAACTGACTTAATAAGGATGATGTAACTTATTCATCTTATTGGGGCGTTTTCACACCTGTAGTTGGTTTCACTGGTCCGGATCAGTTACTGAGTATGTTTATATTCAGTTAAGTTTGTTTTCACACAGGCAAAAACCTAAACACTCCAAAATGCGCCCCAACAAACCACGTGAGCATGTTGTCTCCTCTGATTGGTCAGAACTATCTGGCGTGTGAGCGAGAAAGTAAACACAGGGAGAAGATCCGATTTTCCTAAACTATTGCACATTTCTTGTAGAGCATATCACGGAGCAGCGTCTGTTCATAGCTGTAATAATAATCTGATAATATACCAAACTACAGTCCACCTGCAGACCACCCAGCTCACTCCAAACATCAAGTAGACAACGTCCCTCACTGCTAGTCCAAGAGAGACCTCGCTTCATTGTCCTCGTCCTGTTAGCTGCTACAGTTCTCCAGTTCTCTGTTTACACCATCTGCCGCATCCCATAACGCAAAGCACACCTGGCTGCAGGAGATGTTTAGATCAAACTCGTGGAGCACACCTAATACTTGGGTCGGATCGAGGTTGGATCATGTTCTCACCACAAACTAACCGCTCCGGAGTTCGTTTGGAACCGGACCGAGACCACCTCCTCTCGAGGGTCACCCGAGTGCGATTACTGTTTTCACACCTGCCAAAACTAACCGCACCAAACGAACCAGCGTCCGTTTTAACCAGACTAACTAGTGCTGGTGTGAAAACACACTTAGAGAGCAAAATAAATGATGTCTAATGCATGTAAATCATGAATTTCCATTCAGCCCTGTTGACTACGTGCCTCCACGGGAAGCGCCATAAACTTGACAAACGATCTGTCAGTGCATCTAATTGCTCTAGTATGATAGATAAAGATTTAATTGTGAGTTTTTAAATAATTTCTATTGGCTAGTTTTTAAGTTTTAAGCGCTTCGTCATTCTAATCAGCGTAACTGGCTTTTTAAATGACGTGGTCTGTAATGGGCTTTGAAGGAGTCATTAACAAACATCAAATAAATAAATGTAACTCACCGTTTCCCTTTAAAGGAGTCATTAACAAACATCAAATAAATAGATGTAACTCACCATTACTCTTTAAAGGAGTCATTAACAAACATCAAATAAATAAATGTAACTCACCATTACCCTTTAAAGGAGTCATTAACAAACATCAAATAAATAAATGTAACTCACCATTACTCTTTAAAGGAGTCATTAACAAACATCAAATAAGTAAATGTAACTCACCGTTACTCTTTAAAGGAGTCATTAACAAACATCAAATAAGTAAATGTAACTCACCATTACTCTTTAAAGGAGTCATTACCAAACATCAAATAAATAAATGTAACTCACCATTACTCTTTAAAGGAGTCATTAACAAACATCAAATAAGTAAATGTAACTCACCATTACTCTTTAAAGGAGTCATTAACAAACATCAAATAAGTAAATGTAACTCACCATTACTCTTTAAAGGAGTCATTAAAAAACATCAAATAAGTAAATGTAACTCACCATTACTCTTTAAAGGAGTCATTAACAAACATCAAATAAATAAATGTAACTCACCATTACTCTTTAAAGGAGTCATTAACAAACATCAAATAAATAAATGTAACTCACCATTACCCTTTAAAGGAGTCATTAACAAACATCAAATAAATAAATGTAACTCACCATTACCCTTTAAAGGAGTCATTAACAAACATCAAATAAGTAAATGCAACTCACTCTTACCCTTTAAATGTAACTCACTCTTACCCTTTAAAGGAGTCATTAACAAACATCAAATAAATAAATGTAACTCACCATTACTCTTTAAAGGAGTCATTAACAAACATCAAATAAGTAAATGTAACTCACCATTACTCTTTAAAGGAGTCATTAACAAACATCAAATAAGTAAATGTAACTCACCATTACTCTTTAAAGGAGTCATTAACAAACATCAAATAAATAAATGTAACTCACCATTACTCTTTAAAGGAGTCATTAACAAACATCAAATAAATAAATGTAACTCACCATTACCCTTTAAAGGAGTCATTAACAAACATCAAATAAATAAATGTAACTCACTCTTACCCTTTAAAGGAGTCATTAACAAACATCAAATAAATAAATGTATATTTATTTTGTAATAAATATTTCTTAAAATACTGAAATATTCTTGGCGTACTGAAAAGGATCACTGGCTTTTCCTTTGCACATCTGCTACTGATTTATGTGTTTTAAAGTGGACTTAGTTAATAATTTGTTGTTTACTGCTGTTTATGTGTAACTACCAACACTGGTTCACGTCAATCAATCAATAGTAACTGAGAAGGAACACACGTTCACATGCATGTCTTTCTCTGATTCCACTGTTTGTGAATGGTGAGCAGACGCTGAGGGTTAGCTGGCCTCTTCCCGCACATATGGAAGCACTTGAGTCTGTTAAACCGTTCAGCAGAAGCTTCTGTTAATAAAAACTGTCGCGGTGCGCGTCTGCAGAGAGAGAAAAAAAGAACTTTGGCTTATAGACCATCTGCAGTATCTCCTAGATAGCCTTCCTGCGTTCAGGTTTCGGAAAGCCAAGCACGCAAGTTCTCCTTAAAAAGAGGAAGACCCGGACTGTGCAGAGTGGTTGTGAAAGTAGGAATGTACAATGAAGCTGCCCTCTCGGCTCTGCTGTTCTCATGAGTGTCTTTTTTTATTTGAAAGGAAATGCTTTATTCTTTTTTAAGTAAGGGAGACAAAGACGTTGTTTGCTCCTCCTTCTGTTGCCTCAGCCCTCACTGTATAGGCCAGCAGCACTGTAGTCGGACGTGAGACGATGCCTGGGAGCCTGTGATGGGGTTGATCCGGGGCCTAGTGCTGCTTCTCTGGCTCTGTTCTGGTTGCAGCTTGTAAGCTAAAGTTTTACTACAGCGCAGGTGTGTTCTGCCTCAGGGAAGCCTCGCTGACAGGTTTTGAGCAAAAATCTGAACAATTTTTTTAAGTAAACCTGTACATTTGTGTGTTGAGCTGTAAGCCTGAAGTGCTTTTGCACTACATTTGCTGGAAGATATGGAGAAAGCCTAAACCTTAGCGGGAAACCATAAGTAGACAAAGAACCATGTTGGTTTATTCCAGCTTGTTGAAGTCGTGCAAACGCTGGTGCTGGAGTGACCAAACAACAGAAACTTTCAGGTTATTGAACTTACAGTGGAAGCTGCACTTTAAAGGAGTCATTAACACACCTCAAATAAACCACTGTTACTCACTGTCCCTCTTTAAAGGAGCAATTATTAAACATCAAATAAACTTTTACTCACCATCATCCTTCAAAGGAGTCATTAACAAACATCAAATACACTGTTACTCACCGTTACCCTTTAAAGGAGTTATTAACAAACATCAAATAAATAACTGTAACACACAGCCACCCTTTAATGGACACAATAACAAACATCAAATATGTAAATGTAACTCACCGTTACTCTTTAAAGGAGTCATTAACAAACATCAAATAAGTAAATGTAACTCACCATTACCCTTTAAAGGAGTCATTAACAAACATCAAATAAGTAAATGTAACTCACCGTTACCTTTTAAAGAAGTCATTAACAAATATCAAATAAGTAAATGTAACTCACCGTTACTCTTTAAAGGAGTCATTAGCAAACATCAAATAAGTAAATGTAACTCA
This sequence comes from Megaleporinus macrocephalus, assembly GCA_021613375.1. Lineage (NCBI taxonomy): Eukaryota > Metazoa > Chordata > Actinopteri > Characiformes > Anostomidae > Megaleporinus > Megaleporinus macrocephalus. The sequence continues at coordinate 10,222,362 of CM038713.1, read as the reverse complement.
CCGTTACTCTTTAAAGGAGTCATTAACAACATCAAATAAGTAAATGTAACTCACCGTTACTCTTTAAAGGAGTCATTAACAAACATCAAATAAGTAAATGTAACTCACCGTTACTCTTTAAAGGAGTCATTAACAAACATCAAATAAGTAAATGTAACTCACTCTTACCCTTTAAAGGAGTCATTAACAAACATCAAATAAGTAAATGTAACTCACCGTTACTCTTTAAAGGAGTCATTAACAAACATCAAATAAGTAAATGTAACTCACCGTTACTCTTTAAAGGAGTCATTAACAAACATCAAATAGATAACTGTAACTTATTGTAGCATCATGTCCACTGATAGTTTTGTTTCTTGGAAAGGGAATGAAAAATCCCAGCATTCCCTTCACAGTGTAGATTTCTCTACATAGTCCTCCAGTTCATTGCTGTTGCTCTGTTGTTGTTGTTGTTGTCGTTGTTGTATGTAGGATTTGTGGTTGTAAATATGAACTAATCTAATGAATATTAATGAGTCTGTTAAATCACAGTCCAACAGCCCAGTTTTTTAAATGCAGGATTTTGTACATTTTAGGAGGAGCAGCAGAGTTTGAGGGTCAGGAGGTCAGTTCTGTACTAAACTCTCCGTATGACAATATAAGTACAGTTTTCTGTTCTGTGGCAGCCAGTAAACCGAAGCGCGCACACGTCCCATTGTGTCTGCAGCGTAAACATATGATTTAAAAAGCTAACAACAGTGGAAAATGATTGTGATCTGCTGAAACAATCAGACGGTTACGCAACTATTGTGACAGACATACCAGACAGTCGGCTTTTTTGCTCCATCCCCGTTCTTCACCAATAGGAATACAGCAAAAACTATGGACCACCTGGGATTCCCTGAGGGAACCAGAAGTGGTTCTCTTGTGGCATGGCTCTGAAGAACCCTTCTTATTTCCATTGGAGTGCAGTCTGGAAACCCTGCTGCTGTGGGTCCTTTAGTTGTTTTTCATTTTGTCAGATGATACGTCTTGAAGGTCTTTTGATTTCTTTCCTGGAATATTTTTTGGAATGTGCATCCTTTTTCCTGGTCTCCTCTCTACTCGTCCATCATAGTCACTCTGTCTGTCTGTCTGTCTGTCTGTCTCTCTTTCTTTCTCATTCACTCACTCACTCACTGACTCTGTTTTTCTCTCTCTCTCACTCTGTTTCTTTTTCTCTCTCTCTCACTCACTCACTCACTGTTTCTCTCCCTATCTCACTCACTCAGTTTCTCTCTCTCTCTCTCTCTCTCACTGACTCTGTTTCTGTTTCTCACTCACTCACTCACTGTTTCTCTCTCACACTCACTGACTCTGTTTGTGTTTCTCACTCACTCACTGACTCTTTCTGTTTCTCACTCACTCACTGACTCTGGTTCTCTCTCTCTCACTCTCTCTGTTTCTCTATCTCACTCACTCGCTGTTTCTCTCTCACACTCACTGACTCTGTTTCTGTTTCTCACTCACTCACTGACTCTGTTTCTGTTTCTCACTCACTCACTGACTGTTTCTCTCTCACTCACTCACTGACTCTGATTCTCTCTCACTCATTCACTCACTGACTCTGTTTCTGTTTCGCCCTCACTCACTGACTCTGGTTCTCTCTCACTTACTCTCTCTGTTTCTCTCTCACTCACTCACTGACTCTGGTTCTCTCTCACTTACTCTCTCTGTTTCTCTATCTCACTCACTCACTGACTCTGTTTCTGTTTCGCCCTCACTCACTGACTCTGTTTCTGTTTCGCCCTCACTCACTCTGTTTCTGTTTCTCACTCACTCACTGACTCTGTTTCTGTTTCGCCCTCACTCACTGACTCTGATTCTCTCTCACTCATTCACTCACTGACTCTGTTTCTGTTTCGCCCTCACTCACTGACTCTGATTCTCTCTCACTCATTCACTCACTGACTCTGTTTCTGTTTCGCCCTCACTCACTGACTCTGATTCTCTCTCACTCATTCACTCACTGACTCTGTTTCTGTTTCGCCCTCACTCACTGACTCTGTTTCTGTTTCTCACTCACTCACTGACTGTTTCTCTCTCACTCATTCACTCACTGACTCTGTTTCTCTCTCACTCACTGACTCTGGTTCTCTCTCTCTCACTCTCTCTGTTTCTCTATCTCACTCACTCGCTGACTCTGTTTCTCTCACTCACTCACTCTGTTTTTCTCTCTCACTCACTCACTGACTGTTTCTCTCACTCTCTCTGTTTCTCTCTCACTCACTCACTGACTCTGTTTCTCTCTCACTCACTCACTGGCTCTGTTTCTCTCTCACTCTCTCTGTTTCTCTCTCACTTACTCACTGGCTCTGTTTCTCTCTCACTCACTCACTGACTCTGTTTCTCTCTCACTTACTCACTGGCTCTGTTTCTCTCTCACTCACTCACTGGCTCTGTTTCTCTCTCACTCACTGACTCTGTTTCTCTCTCACTCACTGACTCTGTTTCTCTCTCACTCACTGACTCTGTTTCTCTCTCACTCACTGACTCTGTTTCTCTCTCACTCACTGACTCTGTTTCTCTCTCACTCACTGACTCTGTTTCTCTCTCACTTACTCTCTCTGTTTCTCTATCTCACTCACTCACTGACTCTGTTTTTCTCTCTCACTCTCTCTGTTTCTCTATCTCTCTCTCTCACTGACTCTGTTTCTCTCTCACTCACTCTCTCTGTTTCTCTATCTCACTCACTTACTCGCTCACTGACTCTGTTTCTCTCTCACTCACTGACTCTGTTTCTCTCTCTCTCACTTACTCACTCACTGACTCTGTTTCTCTATCTCACTCACTCACTCACTCTGTTTCTGTTTCTCTCTCACTCACTCACTGACTCTGATTCTCTCTCACTCATTCACTCACTGACTCTGTTTCTGTTTCGCCCTCACTCACTGACTCTGTTTCTGTTTCTCACTCACTCACTGACTGTTTCTCTCTCACTCATTCACTCACTGACTCTGTTTCTCTCTCACTCACTGACTCTGGTTCTCTCTCACTTACTCTCTCTGTTTCTCTATCTCACTCGCTGACTCTGTTTCTCTCACTCACTCGCTCTGTTTTTCTCTCTCACTCACTCACTGACTGTTTCTCTCTCACTCTCTCTGTTTCTCTCTCTCTCACTCTCTCTGTTTCTCTCTCACTCACTCACTGACTCTGTTTCTCTCTCACTCACTCACTGGCTCTGTTTCTCTCTCACTCACTCACTGGCTCTGTTTCTCTCTCACTCACTCACTGACTCTGTTTCTCTCTCACTCACTCACTGACTCTGTTTCTCTCTCACTCACTGACTCTGTTTCTCTCTCACTCACTGACTCTGTTTCTCTCTCACTTACTCACTGACTCTGTTTCTCTCTCACTCACTGGCTCTGTTTCTCTCTCACTCACTGACTCTGTTTCTCTCTCACTCACTGACTCTGTTTCTCTCTCACTCACTGACTCTGTTTCTCTCTCACTTACTCACTGGCTCTGTTTCTCTCTCACTCACTCACTGGCTCTGTTTCTCTCTCACTCACTGGCTCTGTTTCTCTCTCACTCACTGACTCTGTTTCTCTCTCACTCACTGACTCTGTTTCTCTCTCACTTACTCACTGACTCTGTTTCTCTCTCACTCACTGACTCTGTTTCTCTCTCACTCACTGACTGTTTCTCTCTCACTTACTCTCTCTGTTTCTCTATCTCACTCACTCACTCACTCACTGACTGTTTTTCTCTCTCACTCTCTCTGTTTCTCTATCTCTCTCTCTCACTGACTCTGTTTCTCTCTCACTCTCTCTGTTTCTCCATCTCACTCACTTACTCGCTCACTGACTCTGTTTCTCTCTCTCTCACTTACTCACTGACTCTGTTTCTCTCTCACTCACTGACTCTGTTTCTCTCTCACTCACTGACTCTGTTTCTCTCTCACTTACTCTCTCTGTTTCTCTATCTCACTCACTCACTCACTCACTGACTGTTTTTCTCTCTCACTCTCTCTGTTTCTCTATCTCTCTCTCTCACTGACTCTGTTTCTCTCTCACTCACTCTCTCTGTTTCTCTATCTCACTCACTCACTCACTCACTGACTGTTTTTCTCTCTCACTCTCTCTGTTTCTCTATCTCTCTCTCTCACTGACTCTGTTTCTCTCTCACTCTCTCTGTTTCTCCATCTCACTCACTTACTCGCTCACTGACTCTGTTTCTCTCTCTCTCACTTACTCACTGACTCTGTTTCTCTCTCACTCACTGACTCTGTTTCTCTCTCACTCACTGACTCTGTTTCTCTCTCACTTACTCTCTCTGTTTCTCTATCTCACTCACTCACTCACTCACTGACTGTTTTTCTCTCTCACTCTCTCTGTTTCTCTATCTCTCTCTCTCTCTCTCTCTCACTGACTCTGTTTCTCTCTCACTCACTCTCTCTGTTTCTCTCTCACTCACTCACTCACTCACTGACTGTTTTTCTCTCTCACTCTCTCTGTTTCTCTATCTCTCTCTCTCACTGACTCTGTTTCTCTCTCACTCTCTCTGTTTCTCCATCTCACTCACTTACTCGCTCACTGACTCTGTTTCTCTCTCTCTCACTTACTCACTGACTCTGTTTCTCTCTCACTCACTGACTCTGTTTCTCTCTCACTCACTGACTCTGTTTCTCTCTCACTTACTCTCTCTGTTTCTCTATCTCACTCACTCACTCACTCACTGACTTTTTCTCTCTCACTCTCTCTGTTTCTCTATCTCTCTCTCTCTCTCACTGACTCTGTTTCTCTCTCACTCACTCTCTCTGTTTCTCTATCTCACTCACTTATTCGCTCACTGACTCTGTTTCTCTCTCACTCACTCTCTCTGTTTCTCTATCTCACTCACTTGCTCACTGACTCTGTTTCTCTCTCTCTCACTTACTCACTCACTGACTCTGTTTCTCTATCTCACTCACTCACTCACTCTGTTTCTCTCTCTCTCACTCTCTCTGTTTCTCTCACTCACTCACTGACTCTCTTTGTTTCTCTCACAGAGTCTCGGAGGACAGACACCAGTGTTTGAAAATGCCGCAGCAGAAGGATATAGTGAAGATTGCCATTCAGATGCCGGGGGCGTACCCCCAGCTCATCCAGCTTGATCAGGTAAGACCCTCGATACGCTCTCCTCGCTTGACCTACTCAGCGACTGTCTAAAGCAACATAAAGGTAAAAATGATGCTCAACCACAAACCCAGCTGTCCGAGTGTGTCTTCTCTCACTCTTGAAGAATCCCCAGCCTGTACTTTGCCGTCCTGAATTTAGAAGTTGCTTCACTGCCCCAGGATTCGAGACGGGTCTCTCTTAATCCGGCCTCGCTCATTTTTGGAATGAGAATGAGGAAGCTGTGGTAATGCTCAAGCTTGAGTAAGCAGCTGGTGGTGGCCTGTTTCCTTGAAATCAATCTGAAATGAAAATGCTGGGTTAGTTCATGTTCCTGGTCATATTAAACATGATTCATCACATCATTCCATTTTTTTAAAAATATATTTTTTGTTCATTTTTTAATACGTTTTGAACTTGAAACTAAGTTTTGGTGATGTCAGCATTGACTGGCGGCCAGGGAAAAAAAAGAGAATGTTAGGCAATACCATGGTCAGCTCAGAGACACTCCCTGATATCGTGAAACTCTTTCACTCAGCAGAAAATCACTGTATGGAAGTGAAATGCATTATGATCTTATGAACTGAAAGCCATGGCAAAGTCTGTTTTGTACTTTGAATTTTTTTTAAATTACTGATGAGAATGAGTGAAGGTTTTAGACGTTGGTGTAAGTGTAACTGTGGAGAGGGTTGCCTGGATGGTGCTTATCTAGTGCTGATTAATGCTCTCCCCTTTTGAGAACATTGCAATGCAGATTCCTTTACAGTGGGCTGCAACAAGTTTCAGATCAAAAAGAGACCTGAATACTTTGACGGAGTGTATTTACTGGGACTACACCTGCCTGCTGCGCGACCAACGCCAAGAAGCTTCAGTGCGAAACGAAAAGTCACAAACGCTATAATTAAGGTCTTTAATTAAAGTTAAGGTTTTTTTCTGTGCGTGTGTGTTCACACTATATTTAGTTTGGTGGTTTGTCACATATGCCATCCTCGCCAGAACCCTAGCACAGTATTTATATCACCACTCAGCTGTTTGTCTGTTAATACATTACTTCGTTTAACAACTTCTGTCATGCCTGTATGAATGCATCCATTCATCCATCCATTATCTTCTGCTTTATCCAGCCAGTTGGAGGGGTTACTGGAACCAATCCCAGCATGGGATACACCATAGACAGGTCACCAGTCAATCGCATGGCCAACACACATGGCAGTTTAGAGTGACCGAATGCATGTTATTTAAATTAAGAGTTTAAAACTATTGAATCTGTCTGTCGAATCTGTTAGTTCTTCACATTCTCATGTACTTTTTGTTGTTTTTCGGCTTGTTTAGGTCTCAGGGATGAAGATAGATTGGAGAATATAAAGATTTTTGGTACATGAAACCACACAAATGTTAGAAGTGGACCTCAGTTGTATGCTATGGTCTCTTTTAAAACCCTGAACTGGTTTGAAATGCAATGCTAAATGATGAGTTTGTAGCATCTGGTACATGTCAGCTTATCAGCTTGAACAGACTTCAGAAACCAATCATGCCAGAAGCCAATTGGCTGACGGTTTTTAGAGTTCGGGAGAGAAACTATGTATTTACAGTGTCTCACAAAAGTGAGTACACCCCTCACCGTTCTGCAGACAACACTATAGACCTGAAACTTGGCTAGAACTTAGAGTAGTCAGTGTACAGCTTGTATAGTAGTATAGATTTACTGTCTTCTAAAAATAAGTGAGCAAACAGCCATTAATGCCCAAATAACTGGCTATTTAATTGTGCCCAGTTGGGTCGTTGGGTCAAGTGACTCATTACTTACAAGGTTCCAGAGGTGAATGGGGAGCAGGACTGTTAAATTTGGTGCTTTTGGTACAAAGTTCTCTCATACTGGCCACTGGATATTCAACATGGCACCTCATGGTAATGAACTCCCTGAGGATGTGAGAAAGAGAATTGCTGCTCTACGCAAAGATAGCCTAGGCCATAAGAAGATTGCTAACACCATGAAACTGAGCTATAGCATGGTGGCCAATGTCATACAGCGGTTGTCCAGGACTGGTTCCTCTCAAAACAGGCCTCGCCAGGGTCGACCAAAGAAGCTGAGCATCATATCCAGAGGTTGACTTCAAAAAAGAGACGCGTAAGTGCTGCCAGCACTGCTGCAGAGGTTGAAGAAGTGGGAGGTCAGCCTGTTAGTGCTCAGATCATACACCGCACACTGCATCAACTCGGGTCTGCATGGCCATCATCCCAGAAGGAAGCCTCTTCTGAAGCTGACGCACAGGAAAGCCCACAAACAGTTTGCTGAAGACAAGCAGGCCAAGAGCTTGGATTACTTGAACTATGTCCTGTGGTCTGACAAGACCAGGATAAACTTGTTTGGCCCAGATGGTGTCCAGCATGTGTGGCAGCGCTCTGGTGAGGAGTACTGGTGAGATAACTGTGTCTTGCCTAAAGTCAAGCATGGTGGTTGCATGCGTGCTGCTGGCTCTGGGGAACTGTGGTTCATTGAGGGAAACATAATTTCCAACATGATATTGAAACACACCTCTAAGATCACAGCTGCCTCGTTGAGGAAGCTGAAGGTAAAGGTGCTGGAATGGTCAAGCATATCTCAAGGCGTAAACTCAATTGAGCACCTGCGGGGCTTCCTTAAGCAGAAGGTGGAAGAGGTTTCCAGTAGCAACCTGTGCAGCTCTGGTGAGTTCCATGCCCAAGAGAGTTAAGGCAGTGCTAGATAATAATGGTCAAACAAAATATGGACACTATGGGCCCAATTTGGACATGTTCACTGTGAGGTGTTGCCAGCTGTTTGGACATTAATGGCTGTGTGTTGAGTTATTTGTAGAAGACAGTAAATCTATACTGCTATACAAGCTGTACACTGACTTATACACTGACAATTTCCAGTTCTATAGTGTTGTCACATGAAAAGATATAGAAAAATAAAATCTGCAGAAATGTGAGGCATGTACTCACTTTTGTGAGATACTATCGGTGTTTTTTGTATTTAACTACACTACTTTTGTGTTTTATTGTTGAATATTTGTGTGCATTCTATTTTTATTTCATTGACTTCACAGAAGTAAATTGAAAAAACTTTTCACAACAAACACTGCTGTTGATTTTTGCTCTCCTGTGTTCGAGAAATACTGTTCACGGATGTTTACTGTATTTCATATTGAGGGCTCTCTAAGATCTCCTTACCCTCCCACGGTGGGACATCCCTTTGGCTATTTCATTGTGATTATTCTTGGGAATGAGCACATTTGTGGGTTCTCTCTTGGGGGTTTGGTTTTGTCGATGCTTTTATTTAGGGGGGTGGGGGGGTCTCCCACAGTGGGGCGCCTGGGTCGGAAGGTTGAATGTGGGCTGTTCTGCTGCTGTGGTTGGTGCTTTATAACGATAAGTATCCCCCTCCCCACCTTCTGCTACTTTGACGGACTATGTCCAATGCTTCCACTTGGTTGACCAGCCCATAGACCGCAAATTACAGACCACTGATTGGTCTACCACAGTACACCAAAATCTCCACCACATTGCCCACCACTAATTGCTGGGTTTCTGCAGTCCAGACATAAGGAATAATTTGTCTCCTTTATATGTATTTATTTCTTTTTTGCCTAGCTCCAGGCTTGAGTGTGGAGTAGAGCTATATACAGTTTGGTTTTGGGTTCTCGCGCTCAAAGGAGTTGTGCTTTATTATTCTCGGTCCTAAACAGTGCTTTGACATGAAAACATAACATGACTATCAGGACAAATCTTTGTATCTTCATATTCAACAAATATGCAATTCATGATGAGTGGACCAATAGGAAGGAGCCAAAAACTACTTGGAATGCAATCTTGTTATTGTGACTTGTATCCAAAGTAGTTACAATCATAAATTGTGTTCTCCACATATTTGGCACCATGGTTCATGTCAAGGAGGTCATGTTTCTGCAGTATTGAACTCAGTAAAGATTTAACTCTGGTCACATATATATATATATATATATATATATATATATATATATATATATATATATATATATATATATATATATATATATATATATATATATATCAGCCGTTGTTAGTGACCCATGGCATGTGTATTTCTATTTATATATAAAATATATTTTATAAAGTTGTCATTTTACGAGGTCGTGTGTTGGCAGTGATGATAAACTTGGCAGTTAATGTTTCTTTCCCTCCTTATTCTAGAAAAAGCCCCTCTCTGCGGTGATAAAAGAAGTCTGTGATAAGTAAGTGTATATATATGTGTGTTCACTGTATGATTTATTATGAACTGTCTGCTGTTACTGTAATCATTGTGTCAGTCTTAAAATGATCAGGTCTTTTATAAAAATGTTATTGTCTGTGTGTTTTAAGGTGGAACCTTTCAGGCCCTGAGAACTATGCTCTTCAGTACGCGGACGGAGTCCAGACCTACATCACCGAGTCTGTGAGTCGTTTGTGCTCTTTCGTAACTTCGCTGTCCAATGAAAATCATGCATCTTCATTTTTTGTGAATTTTTATTTCTTTGTATAATTTGATAGTTTATATTCCCTTTTAACACTGTGTGACTCTACATTTTATAATGAATGGACCAATGGAAATGCTTCAGAATAGCTTGGAAATAATTCTGGTTCCATTGACTTACATAGAAAGTAAAGAAAGTGTTTGTCCTTTCCAGTAAAGTTGCAATTTTGGAGATTTTGGTTTTTCATTGGACAGCAATGTGTGTGTAGGAGTGGACTGTATGATAAAGTTACTGTTAAGTACCTTAAGAACACTGAAGAACAAAGATTGTCCAGAGAGCCTGTTTTTTGTATTTCTTTTACCATTAGTTAGATTTGTTTTTCCTTCTTTCCATCTTCAGTAGTTTATCATATAATTAAAATGTTCCATTTCTGTTTCATTTGTTCACTGGATTGTATGTACACTACTGTGTTAAGTCTTGCACACTTAAGCTCTTCGTTTAAAAGCCTTTATTTTAGCAATGAGTGTATCATTAGAACAGATGTAAATAAGCATAAACACAATACAAAGTAACTCTGAAGGATGTAGATCAGATCTTGAGCTCCAGTTTGACGAATAAAGTGTAGTTCCAGATTTGTCCTGGACGCCCCAGACATTGTATGAATGTATTCAGTTCCTTCAGCAGCAATCTTGATATAGCTTAATGAAGTACTGAGCAGTCAAAGCAGGTATTAGATGAGAACTGTAAATAATACTGAATTGGAAAGGGGTAAATAAACACACTGATGTATGTAAAAGCACTACTTACTGTATTAATACTATTTTAATATTTAAAAATAATAGCTGAAATAATAGCTTTTGAAATATAAGGATGTTCCCAAGTGTCTCAAACTTCTGCACGGTACTATACACGGTTTGTATCATTGTGCTTTATGCCTCTAACTCTGCTCTCTGTCTGAATGAGTAATCTTTTTATACTTATTCTATACCTTGGGTGGGGTCTGTTTCGACCTCGGCTACTAATACTGGTGTGCGACCGCACTACGGCTGCTATTTTAAGAACAGCATAAGTACACTGCATAATTATTACCTGCCTACTTTAGCACTCTTAACTCTGTGTTAACAGGACAGTGTGTGTGTGTATGTGTTGTTAGATTGCTCAAGTGGTGATTTTCCCAGACTTGACTCTAATAAATAAAAAATACCGTGCTTATCCCACATGAACAACACTTGTCTCTCTCTCTCTCCCTCTCATTTTCTATTCCTGTCTCATGATCATGGTGGTTTCTTGCCAGACTCAGCTCCATTATAAAGTGTCTTTATATCCGTGGCTCTCGTCTGAATCGACTGTATTGTGGCTTGTATCATAGAATCGTTTGGACATCAAGAATGGCAGCATTCTCCGGCTGACCAAAGCTCCGGTAAGTGAAGCCTATATTTGCACCATCGAAGCCTATTGTCATACGGAAAAGTCATTGTGTATTGTGCATTGATGTTGCTGTCATTATGAAGTTTAATTATAGAAGTAAATCATGTCTTAAGGCTTCATGAACAGATAATCAAATAAATTAAAAAAAAAAGATTTTGGATGAAGCAGACTTGAGACCTTTTCAGTTTACAGCACTGGTGTTGCAGAAAAATATCAGCGCACATAGAAATAATCAAAAATGTAATAAAAAGAAATTAGTTAAGCCCCCCTGTTTCGGAGCAGCAATGTGTAGTGAATATAATACACATACAAATGACAAAATGATTCAGTATTTGAATTTACTGGTGTGTCCCTAGTTATATTCTAATGTTTTGTCTGTATGTAGAGCACAAACACCGACCAGACATAACATTAAGACCACCTTCTTGTATGTGCACACATTGTCCATATTAGCAGCAGTGTTGCCAACTTAGCAACTTAGACGCTATATTTAGCGACTTTTCAGACCCTCTAGCGACTTCTCTTTTTAAAAAAGCGACAAGCGACAAATCTAGCGACTGTTTCTGTCTCTAGAAGACTTTGAGACTCTGAGGTGAACACACATGATCTTTAGTTAATGTCCTCAGCGAGCAGCGGGGGCTGCCCCGCCCCACTACACTCACAGTGCTCAGTCTCACGGTCAGATCAGACCCTCACCACTCCACCACCCACTACACTCACAATGCTCAGTCTCACAGTCAGAGCAGACCCTCACCACTCCACCACCAACTACACTCACAGTTCTCAGTCTCACAGTCAGAGCAGACCCTCACCACTCCACCACCCACTACACTCACAGTGCTCAGTCTCACAGTCAGAGCAGACCCTCACCACTCCACCACCCACTACACTCACAGTGCTCAGTCTCACAGTCAGAGCAGACCCTCACCACTCCACCACCCACTACACTCACAGTTCTCAGTCTCACAGTCAGAGCAGACCCTCACCACTCCACCACCCACTACACTCACAGTGCTCAGTCTCACAGTCAGAGCAGACCCTCACCACTCCACCACCCACTACACTCACAGTGCTCAGTCTCACAGTCAGAGCAGACCCTCACCACTCAAAAGATGTTATTTGGGTGGTGGGTCATCCTCAGCACTGTAGTGACACTGCTCTGGTGGTGGTGGTGTGGTAGTGTATGTTGTGCTGGTACGAGTGGATCGGACGCAGTAGTGCTGCTGTAGTGTTTAAACAACGTGTCCACTCACCATCCACTCCAGAAGATACGCCTACCTTGCGGGTCCACTGTGTAGATGGAAAGTCAGAGCCGATAGCTCATCTGCTGCTGCACAGTTTGTGTTCCTCTAGTCCTTCATCAGTGGTCACAGGATGCTGCCCACCGGACACTGTTGGCTGGATGTTGCTAGTTGGTGGACTGTTCTCAGACAGGCAGCACTGCTGTGTAGACATGAGGAGGTGGTTTTAAAGTTCTGGCTGGTTGCTGTATGGTCTGTAGGCTTTGTAGTAATTACCATCAGCTGGAGTATTTGGACCTTTAACTGTGAGACTCTGTTTCAGGGCCGCTGTGCAGAGGACCTGTATAAGGGCATTCAGAATTCAGACCCCGGTGTGCGCTGTGAGTCCCTGAAGCAGCTGGCTGCCGTGTCCACAGACATCACCTTCGCTCAAGAGTTCATCAGTCGAGATGGACACTCGCTGCTCGTTCAGATTGTGGAGGACGATAACGAGTGCGTATATCCTGAACCACAGTCTGCTCTGAGCTTTGTGCTTACTGTCTTCGGGAAGGGAAATAGAAATGTAGGTCAATTTAAACTGATCCTGAAATCAAATTGGACATTTTTAAGCGCAATACTTTGAGTCATATTACATTCAAAACACTACATTTTTGTTTTTGGTCTATTTCTGTCTGAAGCATAGTGACCTTTGCACACCTCTGAACAGCACCTGATGTAACCAGTAATATTTTGGATATTATTTATGTAATACAATAACAAAAATAATGAATCTGACATGTGATTTCAGAGCAACAGTGTATCAGATTGTGTTGCTCTTGTTTGTGTTGACTGTTACTTCTAAGGAGAGCTTCTGTGGTTCTGGTACGTGATGGTAAATAGACACAGGTACCAGGGTATGGATGGTTCTGGGCTTGGATTACTAAACAACTAGACTAGACTGCCGAGATGAAAAAATGCCTTAACACAGGCTGATCCAGTTAAACCAGGCTTTCAGCAGTGTCAGAGTATTACAGTCAGAATTCCTGCACTGCAGCATTCACAACACATTAAAACTGTTTCCTTGTACTATTTAAAACTATTGGTCTTTATAAGCAGTGAACACAACAGAACAAGCAGCACAAACAGCCCTTATTGATCAAGCCAGGGGTCCTAGGGGGCTACAGTGCAGCACAGTGTGGTGAATTCCCAGATCAGACATCTCAAGGTGTCTTAATGGTGCTACCATATTTATGCTGTAAAGGCAAACTGATATGAATAAGATGAGTGTGTATGTGTGTGTGTGTGTTATAGTGGTATATTTGTGAGGAACACATTATTTTACAAGTACAGGACAAAATTAAATAGTTGGTTTGTCCTCACTTGAGCACATGTTGTTTTTTCCAATAACAATAGTTCTGTATGTACTGAAGTTAAAGTTAGGATTAAGTGTAGGTGTGGTATTATTTATTTATCTATTTATTTATTTATTTAGCTACAGTCATCAATAGGAACCAATAGGTGACCTCACAAATATAATAAAACAAATGTGTGTATGTGCAGGGCTCCTATGGTTATGATACACACCCTTACAGCCTTCATGGAGCTGATGGACCATGGAATCGTCTCTTGGGAGAACCTCTCCAGCGTCTTCATCAAAAAGGTGAGGACTACATCCTCCACACACATCACTGTGGGTTCCTACTGACCTAAACGTGCTGTTTGCAGCAAAATGTGTAATCTGTAAAATTCAGTATTTAGGCTTTGCTTTCAAAATGGCTGTGATGTGGTGAGCAGTACACCTCATGAGGAGCCCCAAGAATCCCAACAGGCTTAACCTCAGAGTCCATTATTATTATAATTATGATTTGTGGACACATGATTTGGAATGGTGTTACCCACCTGTAGTCCTTTGAGGGTCCTTTAGAGGACGGTGGTGAGAGCAGGTGCTCCTTACATCCCAGTCAGACAGATTTTTTGATGTAGAGAGGAGGGGTCTACTCCTGTACAGGTCCTGTAAAGTTAAAAGAGAAACAGACTGGTGAGATATCATGATCCATGTATGTGTGTATACGTACCGGATGTTATATGTTGCAACTGTGTGAATGTTATTGTAAAGCATATATATATATATATATATATATATATATATATATATATATATATATTATTCTACAATAACATGTAGACTATATATATGTATGTTTTATCCCCTTGTGAGGGGTTTGGTATAGTCTGGGGCGGGGCTTAGGGTAGAAGAACCCTGGTGCAGACGTCCATGGAGGCTCACTTGAAGTCCCTACTGTTTGTCCGCGTAGGCCAATGTGGAGGCCATGCCAGTAGAGTTCCAGCCATGTGGCTTTTACGCAGTTTTAATGTAAATGGTTTAAATATAGTTGCATCTTCTTTTCGTTAATAATATTGTGTTTGTCTATTTGTGTCTCGGCGCCACAATAAAACCACTTTCTTGCACTTCGGCGCCGTCTCATCAGTGCGCGTCGACCCACCTCCACAGACCTTGTCCACGAAGCGTGTGTAAATCCGAAATCCTCCATCTGGGGTTATTACCATCTCACAGTGGCTGAATCTCAAATGTTCCTACCTAGGGATCCCCTCTGAGACCTAATCTGATACTGAGTAATAACATGGAAATCAAAATTAATGAATGAGCAAGCGAACAGTCAACAGATGAACAAACTTTCTTGCTCAGTTTGACTTGCTTGGTAAGCTTTCACCTAGTCATTAGCTTCTTCAACTCTGACCTTGTGGAGGAACACTGTCCCCAGGACATTGGTGTGAAATATTTAATATAAGTGCTATTAATAATAGTGTACATTTAACAGCCAGTTAGTTTGAATGGAAAAACAAGATCATATAAAATTATAATAAAACACAGCTTTACGTTTGGGAGATTTTTGAGTTTGGGGGATTTGGAGACCTCTCTGGTGGAATCTGTGGTAAAACACTTTGTAATGTTGGTCGTCAACACTTGGTGAAGGACGTAAGGGAATGATCTAGAATCTTCATCATAGCTTCATCGAAAGAACGTTTACATGACACATGTATTGACACGTATTAACTCCCGCAAAATCTGTTCTTTACGTTTTAATTATATCAGGCTTTACATGGTGACGCCATCGTTTAGCCTGTTTTTATTTCTCCTGACGTAGTAGTGCTACTTATTTCAATTTTACTAAAAAAATTTTACATCTCTTTACATTTTAATCCCTTATCAGGCCTGTCTAAGCACCTTCTGGCCTAATATTCCAGTGAGCATACGTGATTGACAGCCTATAGTTCAACACTCTCAGCCTACTACAACACAGGGTCAGGGAATGATTTACAGGTGGTGTTATAGACTGCTCAGTCTCGACAGATCACTTAAACGATCCTGCTGTTATGTCCAGGAACGCTGGCCTGAAGAACTGAAGAATGGCAGTCCTTGTTAGATACTTATGCTTGTTTGGTTAGTTCTCTCTCGTTTGGTGATTAAATTTTTCCAGGCAAGTTTCTCTGACTTGAACGTAGAGAGACATTTGGGGACACGGGTTTGTTATGTGGTGCTATGTCGGCAGAAAAACCATTATCAGCTTTTGGTAAGAATATGGCTCTCGTATGCATGACCCAGGATAAGGACTGACTGGAAGAGAGAGGGAAGAATTAGGGTGAAATATATTGGCTGGTTGCCAGATGTGGGAAAGTTATTTACAGGATATTCTTTGTATATATATATTCTGTGGCCACAAGAGCAAGATTAACCTGCTTGCAAAGCAAACAGAGATTTAGGTTCCCTTGAGCTATAATGACATATGCAGTAGGTTTGAGTGATAGGGCAAAAATAATATATATATTTATTTTTTATGAAACACATAATTAGTTTTTTAGAACAGGCAGCTAAGAACCTGCAGTGCCATTGATACTGTAGAAACACTATTAATAATAATACCACACCTACAGTAGTGATATTATTTGTTTAATATTTAGCAGAATGCACTGCATTAAATCCAGTTATGCAGGACTAATTAAGCACATTATATATCACCACTGTCCAATGAAAAACCTGTACCGATTTTGAGTTTTCTACATCATTTGAACACGCCAATAGTTGTTTACGTTGTGTGAGAATTTCATGGTGAATGGACAAATAGAAGTGCTCCAAAAAAGCTTGGAAAATATTCTGGTTCCATTAACTTACATGGAAAGTAAAGTATGTGGAAGTTGGAGAAACTTGTTTTTCATTGGAGAGTAACGATATGTAGTTAGTACTAACAATATCTATGATATGCTTAGAAAAGCATATTGTGACATAAAATATCAGGATAATGATAAAATATCGCACTGCCCATCGCTACAATGCAGACCACAATATAGGGAATAGGGGGGCATCAAAGATTTAGCCAGTTCTCTTTTATTAAAAACAGTTTCCCACAAAACTTTTTACAAACTAGACTTTATCATATGAACGTTTATCAGATGCTTGTCCTGTAAATAATGTGTTAATTGTCTTTTGTTTATAATTTTTTCATGCATCTATTAATGTACACACCTTAAGCAGCTACACCAGCTAACTTGCATTAGGCCGTCTGTGTTTTGCGGCTGACCTGTGATCACATGAAATGATAAACTGTTCTCAAAACTGTCTACAGTCACATGTAATCCTGTACAGAGTCAGCCAGAGCTTACATGTGTTCCTTGACTCTGTGTAAATGTGAGTAAATAGCTGTGGGCATCATGTTTCCTGTGATAAAACATGACAGAGACTGTGGGAATAATTAGTGGTGAGCTAAATTTTTTAGATCTGGTGCTGTTGTGTTGTGATGACAGTAACGGGGGATGTTATAATTCCAGAACAGACTATTGCGTCTGCTGTATATGAGTAAAGTAGTAATAGTAAACACTGAGAATGTGAAATTCCACATTTTCATGCTCCTGTGTGTGTGTGTGTGTGTGTGTGTGTTCTCAGGTGGCCAGTTTTGTCAACGCAAAGGCATTGGATACCTCTATCCAGCAGGTGTCCCTGGACATCATGGAGAGCATGGTCCTGAGCAGCAGCAGCCTCTTCCGGCAGATCAGAGAGGAGATCACTTTGGATCGGCTCATCTCCCACCTGCAGGTGTATGTACACACACACACACACACACATATTTGTGCCCATGTTTTAAGTATTAGCCACTATCTGCCTTGAGCGGTGGGCAGCCATATACATGGCGCTTGGGCAGCAGTTGGGGGTTAGGTGGCTTGCTCTTGGTAGCTGCATTAGGCTTGTAGCTCCTAAACTACAGAGAACAAGGTACAGACACTAAGCCTGTTCTGGCTGATGGGCTACACTTGGTTAAGGGAGGGGGGGTGGGGGGAGGCTGTGCGAATAACGTATTTTTAACGTATAGCTTTCACTTTAAGTAACTGGCAGACGTTTGTGGTTCTAGTGCATGTACCCTTCTCTGTTTCCTGCGCCTCTAAATGACTCACATCTGCCCGATTTAGATCCAACCAGCAGCTTCAGACTAAAGCCATGGCACTCCTGATGGCCCTGCTGCAGACCGCTGGGGAGGCAGACAGGCAGGTGAGTGCTCTCCCTGGCCCTGTCCTCACTTTGCCTTGGCAGTGTCTGTGGATCGTATTCTTTTTAACAAACTCTTCTGCCAAATTAAGTGATTTAATATTTAAATCAGTTCAAGGATTCTTCTACAGTTTCTTCTGTGAAATGTTCCTTTCTAGAGAAGTCAGACAGTGTCCAAAGTGGTGGTGATGGGAACCAGACGTCTAAAGAGTTTAATGCTTCGTAAAGCTGCGTCACAGGAAGTTATTACATGAAATGGTAACAATGAATATGCCACCTGATGTCTGAGACATTGTTTAATAACAGCTATGAGATCAAGTTTGGGCCTAAAAAAGGATTTATAATGCACTACGATGGCCAAACAATGAGATGAATATAATACAAGACATTCAGGAAAAGATCCCTCTGACCACCTTTACACCTCAACCATTGAATTATGCAGAAATGATGAAAAAAAAATAAGTGGGTGGCATTTCCCTTTAAAGCCGCAGTGCATGGTCAGTGCATGTGGTTTAGCTACAGTCAGAAATACATACTGTTTTCTCTCCGCAGTAAGAACAGAAAGCATGTGATGCTTATTCTATATAAATATCTTCCTCTATATGGCACAGATAACACTTCTGCTGATACCTCAACATCCTGTATCACATTCCAGTTAGCTCCTCTTTTGAAAGTAGCCTGGCTGGTTAAGTGCTTTCACAGAACAGACACGATTAGATTTACTTCTCTTTTGAAACAGCAGTCTGGTGCAGAAAGATAAAAGGTACATTTAGTGGTTGAGATGTGTTTACTAGAGATGGAAGGATCGGTCAGCTATGTATCGGTATCGGTATTTCTCCAGTTTAACTGATCCCGAGAGCCGATCGACGGCTTGAACAAATTAGCTTAATTTCCAGCTTACTTCCAGCTAGTGTTTCATCCTGGAAGAGGAGCCCTCCGTAAAACCCCCTTCAACCAGGTTCCTGCAATTCTTATCTCAACCACTAGATGGAAATACATACCGTTTAATTTACGACGGACTGACTGAAGCAGCGGCCTCGCAAAGAAAGCGTGCGCTGATAGAAAGCATGTCGTCCGTCTGGCTGTTGTTTACCGTATGTGACGCAGACTCATTCAGGACGTTTTTAAAATCTGTAAAATCAGTGTGTCTCGTTGGGGAACCAAAGATATTTAACACTACTAATCTGATACAGCACTGCACACAGCTGAATACAGTGAGTATCAGCAAACAGCAGAGCTAGCACACACACAGCTAACACAAAACAAACAACCCAGAACACCATACAGACCAGATCTGACCGATACAAACAGAACAGCAGCAACAATTCAAGATCTACATTTAATGATTAGAGTTCTTGTTTAAAATAAGTCTACGTTTAATGACTGCAGTTTTGACTGCATTTATTTAATTAGCTTTTTTAGTTTTAAAGGTCTAAATGTAATGATTGCAGTATTGGAGATATTTGTTTGATTTACTGTTTATTTACTGTTAATTCTGTTTAAAATATTATGCTGTTTCATATGAGCTCATTAAAAATTGTAATAAGCCAGTTTAGACCATGTTTCATGACTTGCTGACGCTAATAACTACATGTAGTCCTGCTGTGGCATACAGCCCCGCCCTCGATCGGTATCGGCTATCGGCCAATCGCGCTGAAAGGTTATCGGCGATCGGAATCGGGCACAAAAACACCGCTCAGGCCATCTCTAGTATAAATGCATTAAGAGTCGTTAGAAGTGAAACGGTTCCTTGTAGAGAAACTGCACTACACTGGAGAAACCCTGTAAATGGCTTCTCTACAGTGATGGTGGCGGTGGTGGGAACCTGGGGTTGCAATGTTTACAATTCAAATATAGTATTTATTTACTATTCACACCCACCAGTGATCCTACAGGCATCTTCTGAGTTTTATATGTAATGTTGATGGTGGTAAAGTAGTAGACAATCTGTTTTAGGCCAGAAACTTAATTTAGATCTACCATAAGACAAGGTCTCATTCATCAGGCACTGCATTAATAAGCACTTCATGTAAGAACTTCCTGTGATGTAGCCTTTCGAGGTGGTAAATAATTCTGACATCTGCTTCCCATCACCACCATTGTGAAAGAAATCTGATTCTATCTGTCTAGAGATGCATCTTCATTTTTTCTTGATTTTTATTTTTCTGCATGTTCCCTGATGAATGGGCCAATAGAAATGCTCCAAAATAGCTTGAAAACATTTCTGGGTCCACTGACTTCCATTGAAAGCTAAGAAAGTTTTTGGTCTCTCCTATAAATACTTGTTTTTCCTGGAAAGCCACGATATGCAGACTATTTGGAAATCCAGCGAATTCCCCTTTAATGTGTATTTAGTATGACGTTCACGTGAGGTTTGCTGCCCCCTGCAGTTTGTGCCAGGCCGGTGGAAGAACTGCTGCCAGTTCAGTAGTAATAATCTGTGGGTATACTATGATGCTTATTAAGTGGATGTTATTTGTTTTGTATTTCAGGAGCTTTTTGCTTTCCTCGAGAAGAAGAACCTGCGCCAGTACATCTACAAGGTGAGCTGCAAACCTGCTGCAGAAGTTAGTTTTAGTGGAATTAAATGAATAAAAAAAAACCCCATACTTTATTTATGAGTAATGCTTCACAATGTGACTTCTGCCTTTCAGAACATCATCCACAGCTCAGGTTCGGTTGGAGACGAGATGGCTCACTACCTGTACGTGCTGCAGTCAGTGCGTCTGAACCACCTGGAAGGGCGCATGAGGACGCCGCTGGACTCCTTCAATCAGGTCTGCCCTTAATATTATTTTAATATTATTTAAATACGTCATCTGCCTCCTACATCGTGTCAGCAGCTTTCATGATGAATCCAACAATAGATAAGATCCAGATTTACTTGCTTTAATTGCTTATTACTTGTTTGGTTGCTTTCACTGACCATGTAGGAGCACTTTGTAGTTGACTGACTGTAGTTCATCTGTTTCTCTGTATACTTTGTTACCCTGTTCTTTAATGGTCAGGACCCCCACAGGACCACCACAGAGCAGGTATTGTTTGGGTGGTGGGTCATTCTCAGCACTGCAGTGACACTGACATGATGATGATGGTGGTGGTGTGTTAGTGTGTGTTGTGCTTGTGTGAGTAGATCAGCTGGAGTGTTTAAACACCTCAGACTGAGAATAGTCCTGTGGGCAGTGTCAACTGACCACTGATGAAGGACTAGAGGAACACAAACTGTGCAGCAGCAGATGAGCTACCGTCTGGACCAACAAGGTAGGAGAGTCTAAGAGATAGACACCAGCACTACACACTAACACACCACCATCATCATGTCAGTGTCACTGCAGTGCTGAGAATGACCCACCACCCAAATAATACCTGCTCTGTGGTGGTCCTGTGGTGATTCTGACCACCGAAAAACCAAAGTATACAGAGAATCAGCTGGACGACAGTCTG